>CM057454.1:83302500-83572500 GCA_016271365.2 Neoceratodus forsteri | reverse complement strand
GGATACAAGTACTCATCTCAAAAAGTATTGAAATTTTGCAAAAAACAAGTACGTATCAGTTAGGGTTGATATCAAACTGTAAAAGGAGGGAATACAACATTAGGGCTTCCAACCCCATCCCCCACTCCCAACTCTGCACACACCAACAGGCATGGGGGTGTGCCTTGGGGTCGTCAGCCATAACACGCACCCCATTCTCCTATTCTGTACCCATCTCAGCTTAGTTACTTATGGAATGGGGTAAGCATCAAATTTCCCTCCTTTTTGGGCTTTGATATCAGCCCTAACTGATGCATTAACACAGTGGTTTGCAAAGAAGATTTCATATATATACATATATATATATATATGTATATTTTACCAACTCAGTTGCAATATGAACATACGAATTTGCCATCAGAAATAGGCCACCTGGTCTATCAAGTCTGATCGAGTGTGCAGCTAGCACCCTCACCTTGCAGCTGCCCTGCCTCCTCCCCTTGCCAATTACCCCCCTCTCACCTTGTCCCATCCCCTTTTGAAACTACCCACTGTCTTACAGGCTACCACCTCCTCTGGTAGAGTGTTCCATTCTGCCATGACCCTCTCAGTGAAAAAGTGTTTCCTCATTTCTGTCCTAAATTCTCCCCCTTCCAATCTGCGGCCGTGCCTCCTGCTGTCCCTCCCCTCCTCAGCCTGACTATCCCTTCAGTGCTCTAGCCTTTGTTTATTCCTTTACATACTTAAAGGTCTCTAACTATATCCCCCGGTCCCTTTTCTCCTCCAAGGAGTACGAGTTCAGCTCTCTCAGCCTCTCCTTGTATGGTCTGTCCTCCAATCACTGGATCATCCTTGTTGCCTTGCATTGTACCCCTTCCAGTAATTTCACATCCTTCTTCAGATATGGGTGCCAGAACTGCACACAGTACTCCAGGTGCGGCCTGACCAGTGCCCTGTAGAGAAGCAGGATCACCTCTCTGCTCCTGGAGGCAATCCCTCTTGTGGTACAACCCAGCATCCTGTGGGTTTTCTCTGCTGCCCTCCTACATGGCTCTGTATTGTTCATCTTACCCCTTACAACCACCCCTAGATGCTTCTTCTCCTCGGTTGAACCTAGCTGCATCCCTCCCAGCTGGTAATCCCTCCCTTGGTTCTTTGCTCCAAAGTGCAGGACTTTGTACTTTTTTGCATTGAACCCCAACTGCCACATTTCTGACCACTCCTCCAGTTTGATCAGGTTGTCCTGCAGCCCCTGCCAACCTGCTATATCATCCACCACTGCCTCTAATTTGGTATCATCAGTGAATAGACTGGTCCTATTCCTGACACTATACAAGATGAATATTCCAAACAGCACTGGCCCCAGTACTGAACCCTGTGGCACCTCACTCATCACAGCCCTTGGAGATGAGAGTTCCCCCCACCACCACTACCATCTGCTGTCTCCCCTGCAGCCAATTCTCTATCCATTTAATCATCTTAGTCTCCACCCCCATGTATCAAGTTCCCACCCAACCTCCCATGTGGCACCAAATCGAAGGCCTTACTGATGTCCAAGTACATGACATCCATCACATGACCCTTGTCCAATTCCTTTGTGACCCAGTCATAATACTCAACTAGGTTAGTCTGGCAGAATTTTCCGAAGACAAACCCATGCTGGTGACTGTCCTGGAGCCCATTGTCTTCCATAAAGGTCACCAGCCTTTCCTTAAATATTGTCTCCATCATCTTCTCCATGATGGATGTTAAGCTTACTGGACTGTAATTACCCAGCTGATCCTTTGGTCCACTTTTATGCATGGGTACCATGTGGGCCATCCTCCAGTCATGCGGTATGCACCCTTTTTCCAGGGAGGTATTGAATAGTTCCACCAGCAGTCCAGCCAGGCTCTTGGCTATTTCCTTCAACACCCTGAAGTGTATGCCATCCGGTCCTGGTGCCTTATCCACCTTCAGAGCCCTTAATCCATCCAATACCCTACCCTCAGTGATCACCCCATTCATTACCCCTCCTCCTCTGCCCACCCTGCCCACCCCTGCAGTAGCTGTCCTTTCTCCTCATGAATACAGAACAGAAGTACTCATTCAGTTCTTCTGCCCAATCCACCCCTTTCTCTGCCCACCCCCCATCCTTCCTGATCCTCACTGTCTGGTCCTTGCAGCTCCTCCTCTCTCATATGTATCTGAAGAAGTCCTTTTCCCCATCCCTGATGCCCTGCATCAGCCTCAGTTCCCTGGAGGCCTTACCTGCTCTGACTCCCCTGGTAACTTCCTTGGACCTCTTCACATACTCCTTCCCCTTCCTGGATTTCTTGTATTTCTTGAACACTGCTTTTTTAGCCCTCACCGTTTCTAAGCCCCTCTACTTAACCAGCTTGTTTTTTTAGCCCTTCCCTTTTTGCTCTGCAATCTGGTACATGTCTTGGTAGCCTCCATAATGCCCAATTTGATTTTTTTCCCATTTCTGATTTGCACCGCAGTGTGGCTGTATTCCTTCCAGATGCCCCCTTAAGATTTCACCCATCTTACCAAAGTCAGCCTGTCTGAAGTTCACCACCATGGTCCCTGTACCCACTGCATGTCTGTTCATATTAAGTGTGAGCCACACTGAGTGGTGGTCACTAAAAGCCAGTGGGCCCTCCACCCCACCTCCCTTACAGCCTCCCCATTGGCCAGAACTAGATCCAGTGTATTCCCCAACCTAGTTGGCTCAGTGACCATCTGTGCCAGAAAGCAGACCTGGAAGGCATCCAGGATTATTTGCTCCCTAGCACTTGAGGTGGTTGGGGTACCCCAATCCACTCCTGGTAGATTGAAGTCCCCCACAATCACTGTTACTTTTCCCACACACCTTCCTAGTTTGCTCTGCCAACTCCCTGTCCAGGTCTTTCCCTTGAGTTGATGGCCTGTATACCACCCCATCCTGAGAATCCTATTGCTAGTGTCCTGGAATTGCATCCACAAGGCCTCTGTCCTACCCTCCTCCCCCTCTTCCCTTACACACTTTATCCCTTCCCTTATGTACATCACTCCCCCTCCCCCTTTCCCTTTGCCCCTATCCTTTCTGTAAATCCTATACCCTGGGATCATCAGGTCCCAGTCCTGGTATTGGTTGGCCCATGTTTCTGTAATGGCAGCTATGTCCACCAACCCCTCTGCCAACAGAGCCTGTAGTTCTGTGGTTTTGTTCCCCAGACTCCTTGCATTCAAGGAAACAACCCTCCAAGATGTTCCCTTTCACTCCTTACCCAATTTCCCACCCTTCTCAGCCCTGTCCTTTGATTCCTCCCTGCTTCCAATACAGTTTGTATGGGGGTGGTAGGCTCATTTGTCTCCCCTCTCCAGAGAGCCTTCCCTTCAGCAGGTTCTGCATATTTCCAACCAGCTCAGCTGTAGCAGATTCTACATATTTTCAACTGTCATGTATTTGATGTCTTCTTTGTGCAGGGTTCAGGGTTATTCTAATGCTCATAATGAATGCTTGTTTAGCCCACAGGCTGTTGCAGGAAGGATAGTACATGTTTACAGTGTCTGTAATCTTGTCATATGGATTAGCTGCAGGGTTAGTGTTATCTTGCTGGAAAGAACTCTGTGTAGCCAAATTGGAGACTGTAGGGGTAATTATGTAAATAATGGGAATAAGCCACAGCAGTTAATTTAAAGGAAATTAATGACATCATAACTCATAAGCCTTGTAGTTACATGCAGCAAATCTAAAGACTTATATTCTGCTTGTAAATAATAAAACCTAGGTGGGCTGATAAGTTAATATCACAGAAACACAGACACATGCTTGAACACATGCACACACACACACACACACCCTTGGTATTTATTTGTAGGATGTGTAGGTTATCCTTCCCAACTACATAAATGGCCCATCCATTTCTATTTTTCTTTACAACCATTAATTAGTGGTATTTTCTTCATAAGGTTACTAGTAACATAACCACAGAGCAACTGTCAATGGTAATTTAAAATTATTGGGGGGAAATGTTATCAGAGCCATAGCACCAGCTGGTCATATTATAGGGGCATGGTAGCACACCTATAGTTAGGGTTGAGTAGGGTGTTCAATGTTAAACCCCTAACTTTGCACCTTAATAGCTTTGACAGTATTTGATGAATTCAGCTGAAATGTTGCATGTGTTGTCTAGCAAGCAAGTTCTGAATCTGTGAAAAGTTTTGTCACAGCAGCTTGTGCAGTTTCAAAGAACCACATATGTCATTTTTCTGAAGATGTTTAATTTTTTTCTTATATGTAACATGGGATTTTTCTTTGCTCTCACCTACAGCCTACAAGGAATGGAATTTCTTCCCCAAACTTTCAGGGTACAGGCATAATGTCCTAAGGTAGTGCCCATGAAAGGTTTCCTGAAAAAATATTAAATGGTTTCAAAGATATATAGCTCTAAAGTTGTGTGTTTTTCTGTTCTGAGCATGCTCAGTAGGGTTCTTGGGTAACATGCTGATACGACACCAAACTTTCTGTGTCAAAGGATCCTTTTTTGGTTTCTCACCACTTGCATCTCCTAATATCAAACAATTTTTGTGCCATAAGAGCTGCCATCTTTTGTCTTTTAACCCTCCAAATAAAAAACATGGACAATACATAAAATGGTGTAATTTTAAAAAACAAGCACCTGAACGTAGCTAAACAGGACCTGTTTAGCTAGATCTTGGTGTTTGTTTGTTTTTTTAAATAATTGCCAGAAATACCTTTACTGGGCACCCCATAATCCAGCCAAGCTTAGCAAGAACAGTGGGACTTTGTTGAGTTCTACAGTTGTAGCTGCAGTGAGAGGAGCGAGCCGCCGATCCCCTGTTCTGTCTGTCCCCATCTGCCTATCTGTCTGTCTATCTATCTACCTATCTATTATTTTTATTAAGAGGACTGGGCTTCCCACCCTGGTACCACTTCTTGCTTCCCCCGGTCTGCTGCCTGCCCTTCCCGATAATTAATGTTTATTTATTTATTTTTTTAAAATCTATGTAAGCGGATGGCTGCCAACCCATAGTACCACTTCTATTGACCTCCCCTCCCCTCCAGTTCATCCAACCCCATTTCTGTCCAGTGTTCTGACACTAGGGTTCACAATCCCAGTGTCAGAGTTTAACTAGGTTAAACTAAAGAAATCTGTGCCTCTCTGATTTTTCTTTAACCTGCAAAAAAAGAAAATGGTAGTCGGCCCAGTGGCCCTGAGGGTTGAGCCACTGGATGCCACACTGGTGACCCAAGTTTGGGAATGAGCCTGAGTTGATGGGGGTAGGTGGGGGGCAGGGTGAGTAGTGAGATTGAGCTGCCACAAGGTGGCTCTCCTCCCCTGGGAGGGATGTGTTCTACCCCCCTCCCATAAACCTGCTCCCATCAGATCAAGATCCAATGGAAAATGTAGGTGGAGGAGGCAGAAGGCAATAGCCAGGGGTGGGATGGAAGGGGCTGAGCTAATACCTGGTGTGTGTGTGTGTGTGTGTGTGCACCTTCATGACACGTGCGTGTCTGCTGGGGTCCAGAGCAGGGAGAAAACCAGGGAGAAAATGCAAAAACTATAAAAAAAAAAAAAAAAAGAAAAAAAAAAGAAAATGGTCCGTCACTGTTCTGACCCCACCACCCCAACCTCCCACTCAGCAGTCACCACCCCACATCCCCCCACACACACCACATGCCCTTACTCACCTGAATATGTCCCAGGGTGAAGATCCACTCTATGATTGAAGACACATCTTGCTGCTGAAACCATGTACTGCAATATGAGAAAGTAAGGTAAATGTGGTTCGATAAATTTTAATGGGGTTCAACTTTGATGTACAATTTTGCCAATTTTACACATTTTGAGCCCACATTTTTAACAAGGACATTTGGGATCCCCGCCTCATGACCAATGGCAGTGGAATTATGCAAATTAGGCCCAAAAGGTGTTTTCACAGTCACTTGGCAAAATCACCTTTTGGGCAGGATTTGAAAATTTGCACCACCCTTATTCCTGGTGGGGTCATAAGATGGCTATGTTGAAAATTTGGGGTGAAAATATTTAAAAATGGCAAAGTTATGAGCATACATTGAATTTTTGCAATTCATGCTCATAGTTTTGGTAATTTTAAATATTTTGACCCCAAATTTTCAATACCCATTTTTTTTCACATCACCTCATGAACATAACAACTGTAATTTTTCGAATCCTGGCCAAAATGTGTTTCTGCATCTGTGGCATGGAATGATGTTGTTGCTGCACAAAATCACCTTTAGGGCAGGTTCTGAAAATGTTCTCCACCCCTGTTCACAAGGAGGAGTCATAAGAAGGCTGTGTTGAAAAACTTTGGGTAAAAATATTAAAAAACAAGAGTTATGAGCCTACATTGAAATTTCGCAATGCACGCTCATGACTTTAGTAATTTTAAATATTTTGATCACAAATTTTCAACATAGCCATTTTTTCACATCACCTCATGAACATTTATTTATTTATTTACGAGTTTTACCAGGAAAGCATGCTGAGCAACATGCTTGATTCCAGATGTGACCTGAGGGCCGAGACCCACATACATAAATTGGAAATGCTTAGACAGTACAGAAATGAGCAAATGCTTGTACATAACATTTTAGGAGAAAAATTACAGCCAAGGGTAGGATACATACAATCAGTATAACGACACAGAGGGTAGAGTACTGTGCAATATGTATTAGTTCATTATGACAACTTTAATTTTTCAAGAAATGATTAAAATGTGTTTTCACACCCGTGCCAGGGAATGATGTTTTGGGTGAGATTTGAGAATTTTCATCTACCAGGTTCTTGAGCTGGGTTCGTATCAATTTGACGTCACAATATTAAAAAGCAACACAGTTATGAAGGTACATTTACATTTTCCTACACATGTTTATAGCTTTGGTAATTTTTGACATCTGAAGCTGCATCGAAGGGCAGGGTCAGCAGGTCACTGCACTTCCATAGGCAGATGGAGTTTTCCCTTGGTGCATGGACCAAATGATCGTGTGGATCTGCCTTTCCTTCCCTCCTTTTCTTAACTATGTCCTGCTTTTTATAGTTTGTTAGCATTTTCAGAGTAAATGCATTTACTATCTGGAATTGACTAGGGCTCTTGCAAATATAAGTGATGATTAGTAATAATAATAACATGATATTTAGTAATTTGTAAAAAAGATATATGCTTATATAATTATGAATTGTCTTACGCTCACAGGACATTTAAATGGCTGCTGCATTTTCTTTCTTCCCCCCCATCCTCGGTTTTAGGTTGATCACATGACCTTCAATGTTATACACCTGTGGGTGATCAATTAATGTGCACATTTAAGAGTGCTGGGTGTCAGGGTGACTTTAGTCTTGATGAAGCACTTGGAGGGCAAAACTGTTAACTGTTTGGGGAGAGGTCTGTTTTGCTGTCACTGGCTGAATCTTAACATTTTTTTTCATTAAAACTTTGAAAACTGTTAATAAGCGTGGATCATTTCAGAGTGTGTGGAGTGCGCCATTTTAAGTAGTTGCATTGATTTGACTTTTGGGTTGCACCACGAGCATTTAGGAGCCACCTTTGCATTTTGAATATCATGAAATACATGTGGATACTTATACACCATTAAATGTCTAAAGGTACAATATAATCTTGATGAAGCCACACCATTCAACTGTGTTCTGTCTGGGAAGACAATATGGTGTTCCTTATTGTGATTTTGTTTTACAGTTTTTGGTTGGACATCAGCAGCCAGGTGGGACCCTATTAGTAAAATAACATTCTCTATTCAGAAGACATTGCTCAGAAATATGAAACTTTTTTCATTGTATATTAAGATCACTTTTTAATGTGCTATGGACAGGTGGAATTATGCGATAATTTAGATAAATGTTAGTGCACATAATGAAAAATATTGTACAATGCATTTGGCACACAGTAGTAGGTAATAATTCAAAAACATAAGGAACTCACTACCTAATGGTGACAAAGGCCACTCATACAATTTTGAACCCCATTTATGCAGGAGAAAAGGGAGGTGTCCATTGTACCAAGTAGATACAAGCAAATTGACCCATGAATCTTTGCTCCTGCAAAACCCACTGTTTTACAGGAGCATCAAGGTTATGTTTAGCCCCTTCCTCCACACCCCTGCCCACATTAGCCATTAGACAGAATTTTTAAATCCACTTTCTAGGGTCTACAAGTCCATACAGGACATGCACTAGCCCTAGTCTATGTGATACCTTAGATTGGAGCCATTTCATGTCTTGTATAAGGATGCAGGCCCCCAACAAATAGGTTTAGGAATCATGTCTAATATTGTCCAGGTGCTGGCTTAGCCAGGTCCAAAGGTTCTCAACAGAAAAAAAAATATTTAGAGGACATATGGTAACTCTTTAAACTGGTGACAGGAGTAACTCCAGCTTATCTTATAAAGCTACTAAAGGTTTCAAAAGATGACAGAACTATACGGTAAATATTCAGAAATAATATTTCCTAAGTGGTGGATTTGTGGAATAAACTTCCATGTAAGGAAGTACCAACTCAAGCCATCCATGCCTTTGTACTGCATTATGGCTAAGTACATATATTCTGTTTTAAATGGAAGGTATTGTCATCTTTCCCTTGTATATACATGCATTACATTAATGAGTAATTTTTTTGTTGTACTTAATCATCTCCACTCGTTCCTCCTTAACAGTAGGTGTACGTAACAGCAGTTTACTGTTACTGACTCAGAAATATTTTAAACGATTATCAGAGAGATTATTAGGTTATGGGGAAAAATAATTTAACAGATCTAATGTGTTTAGGTCTTCCTAATTTAGGATTTAGAATGATTTTTTATGACCATGAACTCTGTAAACTGTACTAAAACCACATGTTGTTTTTCACATGCAATGTGTGTATTTCTGCTGTGTAACTACATGGACATTTATTTATTTCATTTTATTTAGTTTTTGTTTACTAGGAAAAGAGGGCTAGACAATAATCTTTGTTATCAGTACTTTCCTGGAAAGGGGAATACAGATGCAAACCAACTGAAAGGGAACCAGATTAATCTGTTGTTGGTATTTTGGTGACTGAGGGGATTTGGGGTCAGGGCACCAGGGAAAGTCCCCTATTTATTTTTGAGAAGTGCCTTGGGAACTTTAATGTATACCCAGACAACCACCAAAAAAGGCAAATGGGATCTTGGTTTAACATGTCATCCAATAATGGCACATTCCGACAGTATAGCAACCCCCTAGTACACACTTAGATCCCAGCATTTATGGTATGATCCCAGTCCCAGTGCAGGACTAAAACCCTTCACCTTACGGCTCAGAGATAGATGTGCTACCAACTGAGCCATGCTGATGAATAAAGTAAGCAAACATTACTGGGGAATAGTGAGCACTATTTTTGTTACTTACTGTTCACTTCAGTATAGTAGATTGTAAAGTGCAGAGCTGTTAGTGTTGTCTGTTCCCCTTTAAGTGTGGAGAAAGACCTAGAGGAACAAGCACTGTACAATGCCAGTAAAGTTTACTTTCATGTTTTTATAGTTTTGTGAGGCTGTATCATAGGGTTAAAATCATAAGAGTCAGTAGTATGACAAAAATATATTCTTATACTGTTGCTGTACTTTGATGGAGGGCAGGGACTGACAGAATATGCTGATAGGGATAGTTTTGGCTAAGGTTTTTTATTTGGTGGTGCAACAATGGATGCATGGTAGTGACAATTTTTCTAGTGTATTAGATCTCCTGTACCTATACTCGAGCTTGTCTGTAAAACCAGATTGGAGGACATCCCTCAGATATTGTTGCTGCAGCTGAGTTGCTAGTTTGTGAGAACAAATCAGAGCCTACCCCTGCAACTACTCTAGGTAGATAGGGGTTTGCTAGTAAGGTCCTGGGCAGGTTGTGCTACTTAAAATAGCCCCATCTGGTGCACTGCCTATCTCCCTAAGAGACCACCAGTGTGTACAGCTTTCCTCTGTCTGCTTCAAACTTATTTTTTGAATCAGAAGCCTCTGTAAGTACAGTACTCTGTTGTTCTGCCTAGTGCCTCATCCTGGTGAAATATAAGAATAAAACTGAACTGAAAATTGAACTTCAGGCCTGCAACCTCAGTTCAGTGTACTGTATGTGCACACTGATAGACTGTGGGAGTATCCAAAGGGACTTTAGATTTCTAGTACACTGGGGGGGGTGGATTCCAGCATTTTGTTGGGAATATTGATTTGCAGGGTGGATGAACCGGAACCAGTGGGTCAATTATTAAGATGGATCATCTTTGATTGTGTGACCAAACCTTTTCTTTTGAGAGCCCTGTTCCCATTTCCCATACCCCAATAAAGTCCTTCCTCATTTGCACTATATTTACTGACACTATTGCTACAATTGTGCATGCAATATTATCTTATTGCACGTTTATTACATATGGTTTGTGGGGTATTGGGTTTCATGATATTGGGGTCCCCTGTTATTGTGGGTGGGAGTCTTATTTTCCTGTGGAACTGCATCCCTGTAGCTTAGGCTTGTCCAAAAGGCTTCCCATAGGTACAGGCACTGCACCATATCCAAATCCCTTTACCATCTATCAACCTAGGGACCATTCACACAGGGACTATTCACCCAATGGCCAAACATGACAGCCACTACTCTGAACTTCCTGGCTGTGTCATCTACCTTGCAGATGGGGGTTTAGCAAACATATTGCAGAAATGGACATGTGATTGATTAAATACAGATTTCTGTAAGTGAGTAGAAGCTACTGTGTATGTTGTGATTTGATTGTCTTGTGGAACAGAGCTCTCCTTGAGAGGCTGCCCAGTACTTTGGGTTGAATAAGTCACTATCTTCTCTAAGGGATAGGACTTCGCAGACTCCACCTGACATCCCAAGAAGATGCCCTTTGCTTAAAGCCCTATGGGTACATTTATCAGGTCAAGGATGTTAAGCCTTGCCTGTGTTGTCAGTGCACTGCTTTCTGGTTGTCTTCCACAGGATGGAAGCCAGACTGTTGAAAGACCCTGCCTGCATATAAAAGTCCATCCATTAATGGAAAATTTCAATCGGAGTTAACACTCAGGATGTTTTCCACTGACTGGATGGTGGCCAAAGTGAGCCCAGTTTTTAAAGAAGGTGTCTATTTGATTAGCAAGACATATAGACCAATAACACTATTGCCTATTACTGTATTTCAAAATTAATGTAGAAAGAAGTACTAGATAACTATATATTTTCCTGAATTAATATGGCTTGCTTAGCCCCCAGCAGTTCAGCTTTCATCCCTTCCACTCCTCTATGATTGCTTTAATGGATTCCCAAAATACTGTGGGCTTAGGTAACTGTGCTTGTTGACTTTTCTAAGGCCTTCAACATTGGTGATCACATGCTCCTGTTGTCCAAACTGAGAGATAGAGATGTAAGCCTGGTGGCACATTTATGGTTTAAGTCATAGTTAGACAACAAAAGGCAACTGGTCAGTGCTAAAGGCTACAGTAGCATTCTCAGGTATTTTTTGTCTCTAGCGATGTCCCACTGGGGTTCATACAGGGTCCATTGCTATTCAGTTTGTTTACAAATGATATTCCACGTTAGCATTAATGCACAACAGAGGGCTCTACTAGGGAATTGATGCCCAGTTGGGTTCAGCCTCGTGCATCCAACCGCCAACCAGACATTAATTCCCTAGTACAGCCCAACTCTGGAGTGCATTAATGCACTTATAACATGGCAAGCACTACAGAAATTGACTTCACAAATTAGGATGTTGAAAGAAAGACAAAGATGTTGGTTTCTCTTTATTGCAATTTTTTTAATGCGTATCATTCATTTTCATACATCCAACATTCTTCAGTATTGTGGTTGCTACATACTACTGTGCTACTAAAAAATACAAATTGTTGGAGATTAACACAGTAATAAACTGTAGATTTCACAGTTTTCATAGAAACTACTTGTCGTTATGTTGGCTCGCTCTTGCACACCAGCCAACATATTGCATTAGTAGCAGATTTGGAGGCGCAGTCACTGTTGGGTGAATGCAGGGCACACATCAGTAGGTGCATCCCTCATTCCTCAATAAGCCTGCATGCCGGCGCCACACCATGAATACATAATGTGGCGAGCACATCTAAAGAAAGGTCCACTGCAATGCGAGCAAAGCTCGTCATACGCTGCGGCATCTCCCGAAGTGCTTTCCCTGGTGAAAAAGTACATTAAACATGGTGGCACACTGCCTGCCAAAATGCCAACTTCAGTGGTGTCCAATCCCCCTGTCAGCATGCTCTGACCCAATGTATGTGCCGATGTGGGGAGCCCACTCCCTGTTGGCATACTGCACCCCCCCATTTGTTATGTGCCAAGGGGGGGGTGCCCAATCCCCCTCGGCTCTTGCCCCCACTTTCATTGTGTGCTGACAGGGGTGCCCAATCCCCCATTGGCTACAGCATCCACCCAAAAAAAAACACTTAGGTAGCATGCTGGGAGCCCACCCCAGTGTGCCAAATCCCCTGAAAAAGAAAAACCATCCTGTAATGCTTTTGTTTTTTTACCTCTGTGAAAGAAGAAAATGGTCCCTGGTGGTCTCCCTGCCTCTTCTCACAACCTGCACCCACCCTCTGCACACCCTGCCTCCCCACACCCCCCTCACCCCATACTTACCTCTGGAGCAATGATCTTCAGTGGACCGGGAACACATCTGCACTCTTCAAAGCCAACCGCGAACTGAAGAAATGCCGGTAAGCTGTATAATGGCATAAATAGTTTTTTTCAACTTTGGTGCATATCTTGGGCATTTTTTGGAATTTGTGCTCCAAATTTTCAACATGGGGTTATTGGGACCCCTCCTCATGAATTCAATCACTGTCGTTATACGGTCCCGAAAGGTGATTTCATGGTCACTGCGCAGAATCACCTTTCTGGACTGAGTAACAAACTGACAGTGCCATTGTTCATGAGGGAGGATGTCAAAAAGCCTATGTTGCAAATATGGTGAAAAAAATCCAAGAAATGGCTATTTTACGAGCGTGCATTGTGCTTTTTCCACACATGCTCGTAACTTCGTGAATTTGTAATATTTCCAATCCAGATTTTCAAAATTGGCATATTTCCACACCTCCTTATCAGCAGTACAGCTGTCATTTTACATATCCTGGCCAAAATGTGTTTTCGCACGTCCGGCACAGAATAACGGGGTCGCTGTGCAAAATCAGTTTTCGGAACAGTTTGAGAAAATGACGGACACACTGTTCATGAACTGCGGTCCTAAAATGCCTATGTTGAAAATCTGGTGGCGAAAGTCCATAAAATGACTGTGCTACAAGCGTGCATTGCACAGTTTCCACGCACTCTTGTAACTTCGCATATTTGCAATATTTTCATGCCAGATTTTCAACATTGCCATTTTTTCACACCTCCTTATCAACAGTACAGCTGTCGTTTTTCACAGCATGACTGAAATGTGTTTCCGCACCTGTGGCGCACAATGGCATGATCACTGTGGGAAATCAACTTTTGAGACAGATTAACAAAATCACAGCACCACTGTTCATGAGGGGAGGTCCCAAAATGCCTATGTTGAAAATGTGGCTAAAAAACTCCAAAAAATAATTGGGCTACAGATGTGTGTTGCGCAGTTTTTATGCATGCTCATGACTTCACCAATTTTTCATATTTTCACTCCAGATTTTCAATGTTGTCATTTTTTTATGCCTCCTCATGAACAATACAGTTGTCATTTTCCACATCCTGCCCAAAATGTATTTTTGTCCCTGTGTTGCCAAATGGCATAGCTGCTGTGCAAAACCACCTTTCAGCTAACAAACTGATTGTGCCGCTCTTCATGAGGTGGGTCACAAAAAGCCTATGTTGAAAATTTGGAGTGAAAATACCAACAAATGCCTACAACATTAGGGTTTTCAAGTGTAACACCCCACCCTGTAGAGACTGCCAGGCGTCAGGGGTGTGACTTGGGATCATTGACTGTAATGCTCATGCCATTCCACCCCCACCACCACCCTGCAGCCAGTGACAGGCATCGAGGTGTGCCTTGGAGTGTTCGGCCCTAACGTTCACCCCATTCTCCTATACTGCACCCGTCTCAGCATATGTCCTTATAGAATGGGGTAAGTATAAGGCCCAAAGACCCCAAATCACACCACGACACTTGTCAGTGTTTACAGGGTAGGGTGAGGTAAATTGGCATGATTGTTATAGCTGACACCCCAAAGGCACACCCTGGCACCTGTCAGTCTCTGCAGGGTGGGGGTGGGGTTGGCGTCAGTTCCATACTTCACTGCCACTCCTATTATGCATCTCTAACTCCTGCTCTACCAATGCCAATGCCAGCAAGACAACATTTGGCATTGACAAATGCTCATTTTAAAACTACTCGTAACTTGCTCATTTTCAGCTGAATTGAGCAGCAAAGCATTATGGGAACAGAGATTAACATACTGTGCCGAACACAAACACAACTCAGTGATTTTGGACACCAACAACTTTACACAATCTCTGATTTATTCTTATTCTGTCATTCCTTGGACATCAGGACTTTGGCTTTACAGGTAATTGTTACAGCTTTCCACTATCAGGAACACCACCAGCTACTGTGTTGCTGCCAAAAGCACAAAAGTTGAAATGCACTGGCCTGGTCATGGTGAAATGACTGAGGTTAAAGGGGCTCCAGCTTACAGTGTTTTCAACATTGGGAGGGCCAGTGGGTTGAAGGGGTACTTCGTTTTTTCTTTTGCTATATATATGGAGTGTCTGAGATTTGCGCATGGGGTATTAGTTTGTTCTGTTTTTGTTGTTTGTCCTTTCAGAGAGCTGGCTGCAGACACAAAACCTGACTTTGGGGGCAGCGGGCATGTCTCTGTTTCATTCTACTTTCCTGTCTGTGTTGCAGTTTCACTTAAGGGCATAATTACAGGCTGTGAGTTTCTTTGTGGTGCCAACAGATCGGTACATTTGTTTTGCCTTGCTGGGTTTGGGGTAGGTTTTGAGGGCCGCCTCTTGTTGCTGTTGGACAGAATAGAAGACCACAGTCTCCGGTTATCTTGAGAGGGGCTCCAGTAGTTTTTTAGGCTGTTCTTGCATCTATGTCTGGTAACAGACATGATTTCTCTCGATGCGAGACCAGCCTCTGACAGTATTTGGACTGCCGTGCTCCTGATGCAGTGGTTCGTGTACCTGGTAGTTAATTCAGCATCTGATGAAATCTGAACTATTAGGTCCCCAAGACAGTTTTTTCCCATGGCTTGTTTCAAAAACCAGCATTCTTTTGTGTCTAGCACTTTCTGAGATAATTTGAGGGGGTGCAAATAAAATGCAGGTGGTTCTTGGGGCAGTGGACAAATTACTCTTTAAATATGGCCACAGGACAATTGATACTGCCAGGCTGGGCACACAGCACACCACGAAAAGCTTGCTTGTTGCCTTCAGAAATCTGATTGTGGTTTTTAGTATTCTCATTAAAGGCAACTGTTATAAATTCTATGCCCTGATCATCAGTTTCTATTCTAAAAGAGACATGTCTTAGCATACGCTAGCCCTGTCTCCCACATCTTGCTAAGCCTAAGTGACTCTCGAACCACACTCTACTTATTAGGCCATATGCAGTTTCAGGGTTCATTTTGGCACAGGAACGTATCCTTTCAAGGTCAGAAGAGTTGATGCGATGGTAATGGGATGCTGTGTCTTTGCCAGCTTGTCTGTATTCCTTTAGGACGGCTAGGAAGACATTATTTGCTGAGGTGAATTTGGGATCTGCTGCTATATTGATATTTTTATTTACTTCGACGGAATTAATGTACCTGTTTAAGCCAGCTGTTAGTCCAGTTAATGAACTGATACTATACTGCTTCGCCTCCTCTGTCCTGACTGCACCATAGAAATTTCAGAGAAGAGAAGCAAGTTTAGGGATGGGGGCAGTACTTATGTTGCTTGAAACATTATTGGCTCACAGCCAGTCTGAGAAAACATTGCAGGCCCAATACGTATTTTTATGCATATTGGCCTTGCATTTCTTCCCCTCAAGCCCGTCTAGCTGTTTCTGGCTTAGTTGTATATGTCTCTGGCCACCACTAACCATAGCACTGCTTGCTGCAGGCTCAATATGTATTTTTTTTTTTTACTTTTCTGTTTCAGAGATGGTCGTGGTTCCTTTAAGACTGAAGGTGCAGGCTGCTGGGATACAATGCACATGGATGGCGCTTTGCTTGAGATTTCGAACACTCCAGGTATGTCTACCCATGATGCAATGCTGCCAGAACTGCACAATTCAAACGTGGTGATGAATTCAGGTGGGTGACTTAATTTGCTCAGTTTTGAATATATCTCTTTTCTTTGTATTGCCAGTATCGTCCTGCTACAATGTCCTATCTACGACAATGCAGTTGTGACCGCTGGGCAGGCAGGTGGGAAGTAACTAGATTGAAATATTGCTCGCTTAGCGCTTGCAATGTGGAGATTGTTAGTACTGCAAAATGAAGCTGGCATTACTAGGGAATTAATGCATGCTTCATTTTGCATCATGAGTTGTGTTTCTGCCTATTAGAATGCTGTATTCATCTATGATACAGATTACCATGTTACAAAGATAATTAGTACTCATAACTTAAAATGTATGTGAATGATATTGTAATGATGGCCCCTGCAAAATCACCTAGAGAAGCAGTATTAATTTTTCAAGAGCATTTTGAAAACCTGCAAATATAGTTAAGATCAAATAAGTTGATTTTAAAGATAAACAAAATAAATTCTGTGATGTTTATTCTACAAACAAACTTACCAAGAGTGCAACAAAGGATTCTGATGTAATTCCTTGTGACGGGAAGATGGTGTACAAAGTCCAAAAGTACTAAATAACTGTGGATTTATGTTTGGATCAGTCTTAAAATTTATTAATTTCAGTACATTGACTACATTGTAAGACAAGCTGCATAGTAAAAGCATTAAAAAAGCTTAAACATAGATTAAATATGGAGTCCAGAAAAAAATTGGTAAACTAGTTAGTACCAGGCTCTACGATGCTGGTTTGACAACACTTTTGTCGACCGGCATGTCATGGACAGGATTTATGTCTACCGCAATTTGCAGCTGACATGAACCCCTGTGTCTCCCGGTCCCATTTTTTCATAGGGGGACTTCGCCACCAAATCTCCCATGTGGGGGTCTCTGCCCCCCCATGCTCCCTGTATTTTATTCTCAACTCCAGTCAGTTGATTCAGGGAGGGGATGCAGGACCGGGAGACAGTGTGCCCCTGTGTCGGGTACAGCAACTTCTCAGCAACCAGTTGATTTTGTCAACAGGTTGGTAGGTTGCTGTGTTGATGCCACTGTCAGGGGGGGCATACCTTAGTAGCATTATAAGAATGTGGCAGTGTAGTATGTAAAATGGTGGGGAAAAAGAGCTGCAGAAATTAGATATGGTTTATAATGAAATGTTTACATTTGTCCTAGAGTTAAGCGGGCCTCCACAAGACCTGAATCACTGCGAAGCTTTGACCAAATTAGAATGGTTGTCATTATCAAGAAGGAGAGAAAAGCATTAGCTGATGTTCATTTGCAAATGTTGGAATTTAATAGCTCCTTTGTGTTTACCAAATCCCTCAATAATTTATAAAGAAATAAAGTACAGTCTTAGTAATGTCTTGTGCAGGGGACTTGAAATACTCAATACTGCAACTAGGAATGAAAGCATGGCATTTGCTTTATGGTAACGGGAACAGGGAACACATTTTTCCCTGAAGATAGGAATTCTAAAACACCAGAATGCTTTGCTAAATCTGTTCTAAACTTAGAAATACATGTATGGGAGTGTTCACAATGGATGTGAGAGGTATGCTAGTCATTTGAAATAAATGTACTTGTAATTTATTTTAAAACTGCTTTTTGTAAAAGCTGGATGATCCTGAGACTGGAAAAATGAGAACCCCCAAGGGCTCCCAGCTCATTTGCCAAGGGAGACTCGGCCCCTAGGCAGACAGCACTTCCATAGCCATTGCCCAAGACCGCAAGCCCGGACACTCTCCTCACTAAGCTGAGAACCCCCCCCCAGGGGTCCCAGCTCATCTGCCAAGGGAGACTCTGCCCCTGGACAGACAGCACTTCCATAGCCGCCACCCGAGACCAAGTTTGGACACTCTCCTCGCTAAGCCAAGAACCCCCCAGGGCTCCCAGCTCATCTGCCGAGGGAGACTTGGGTCCTTGGGCAGATGGCACTTCCATGGCTGCCACCCTTGACCGCAAGCCCGGACACTCTCCTCATTAAGCCGAGAACTCCCCAGGGCTCCCAGCTCATCAGATGAGGGAGACTCAGCCCCTGGGCAGACGATGCTTCCATAGCCACCACCTGAGACCGCAAGCCAGGACTCTCTCCTCGCTAAGCTGAGAACCCCCCAGGGCTCCCAGCTCATCTGCCAAGGGAGACTTGGCCCCTAGGTGGATGGCACTTCCATAGCCACTGCCCGAGACTGCAAGCCCGGACAATCTCCTCATTAAGCCAAGACCCCCCCCCCAGGGCTTCCAGCTCATCGTCCAAGGGAGACTCGGCCCCCGGTCAGTTGGCACTTCCATAGCCGCTGCCTAAGAAAGCAAGCCCAGACACTCTCCTTGCTAGCATAGAACCCCACCCCACCCCCAGGGCTCCCAGCTCATCTGCTGAGGGAGACTCGGCCCCCGGGCGGAAGACGCTTCCATAGCCGCAGCCCAAGACCGCAAACCCAGACACTCTCCTCGATAAATCAAGAATCCCCCAGGGCTCCCAGCTCATCTGCTGAGGGAGACTCGGCCCCCAGGCAGATGGCACTTCCATAGCTGCTGCACAAGACCACAAGCCTGGACACTCTCCTCGCTAAACTGAGGACTCCCCAGGGCTCCCAGCTCATCTACAGAGGGAGACTTGGCCCCTGGGCGGATGGCACTCCCATAGTAGCCACCCGAAACTGCAAACCCAGATACTCTCCTCACTAAACTGAGAACCACCCAGGGCTCCCAGCTCTTCTGCCAAGGGAGACTCAGCCCCCCTGCAGACGGTGTTTCTTTGGCCACCGCCTGAGACCGTAAGCCCGGACACTCTCATCACTAAGCAGAGAATCCCCCAGGGCTCCCAGCTCATCTGCCAAGGGAGATTTGGCCCCCGGGTGTATAGCACTGCCATAGCTGCCACTCAAGACCGCAAGCCAGGACACTCTCCTTGCTAAGCCGAGCACCCCCCAGGGCTCCCAGCTCATCTGCCGAGGGAGACTCGGCCCCCAGGCAGATGGCACTTCCATAGCCACCGCCCGAGACTGCAATACCGAACACTCTCCTCGCTAAGGTACGGCAAAAGCTGCCAGCCAATCGGAGCGCGAGCACCTTTTTTTAGCCTCATTCAGATTGGTTCACTGTTCACTTCTACTTTGCTGTTGTGAAAACCATCTGAAATATGCCTGTATTTGCAATTTTTACTGCTGCTTTGATGTTCTGCCCCTAGAAACTGCTGTTTATCCTTAATTTGTGAAAACAGTGCAAAGTTAAAAGTGTTACAGCCCCCTCCTGATTCTGTAGCCTGGACCCCAGACTCCTAGGTGCCAAGTGTAAATCGGGCTTTTTGTTTTGCTAATTTGCTCTCTGGCTGATTTGTGTGGCCTTTGTCTCTGGCCAGTATTTAATTCTTTCCTGTCTCCTCTCTCCCCAGCCAAGAATCCCCCAGGGCTCCCAGCTTATCTGCCGAGGGAGACTCGGCCTCCGGGCAGACGGCGCTTCCATAGCCACCACCCAAGACCGCAAGCCCGAACACTCTGCTCACTAAGCTATGGCAAAAGCCACCAGCCAATCAGAGTGTGAGCCCCTTTTTCGGCCCCGTTCCAATTGGTCCACTGTTCACTTCTACTTTGCTGCTGTGCATTTGAAATAGGACTGTATTTGCAATTTTTGCTGCTGCTTTGATGTTCTGCACCTCGAAACTGCTGTCTAGCCTTAATTTGTGAAAGCAGAGCAAAGTTAAGTGTTACAGACCCCTCCTAATTCTGTTGCCTGTACTCCAGACTCCTGGGTGCCAAGTGTAAATCGGGATTTTTGTTTTGCTAATTTGCTCTCCTGCTGGCTTGTGTGAGCTTTGTCTCTGGCCCCAAAATCACCTGGAAGACCTCTTCCACCATAATTGACTCAAACACAACCCCCAGAAAAGGAGTGCCTTCACCCATTGTTTAGAGGACACCACCAACCTGAAACAAACCACTTGAGGAGATCTTAGCCCAGATGAAGGGTACCTTTTCAAGGAAAAACCTAATAAACTCCTCACACGTATCTGTTGAAAAAAACTCTACTAGGCTGCAGACAGACGGGATTTAGCAATATGTCCAGAGTGTGAAAGAGTTGAGCTGGCCCGTTCTTCCCAGGAGCAATTGCCCATAACAGAAATACTGTCTTTTTCCAGGTAATCGCCAGCTGATATACACTGTATTAAATTTTCAGTGCCACTCTATCCTAAACCTACCATGACCTCTGCTAAGAATACCCTAACCTCTGACCCCTTGTCATCAACCATCTCAGGTTATATTAAACCATGATAACTTATGGAGGGAAATCAAGGGATGAACACAGAAAGGTGCCAGGGAGTTAAAAGAAGCCATAAGAGACATGTTATAGCCCTCTTTGGCCACTTCAGCTCTCTCAGCATATGCCACCACCATAACCGAGATGTTCAGGACTACCAGGAGATTATCAGGCACCAGAATATGCACAAGGTAGTATCTGACCATCTCCACAGTGTAGGAATTTAATTGGGGCACCCTGTAAAGGAAACTGCATAGTGTGATGATCCCCCTAAATGACTGGCTTGACCTTGCTGTTACTAATATCAAGAATCAATAGGAAGACCAGGGAAAAGGCTTGGTCATGTTGGTAGGTACCAGAGTCAGCCACCTGTACAATGCTCAGTGATGTCATCAGCTGAAGAAACTTCTTGACAAGAAGAGAGGCTCCATCATTGACACAGGCTTTAAAAATACCAGCATTAATAGTCTGAGCAAGTCAACCACCAGTTTGGCCATGAAGCCCTCACGTTCTTGCAGAAAATAATTCCCATGTCCCAGAGTTCAGTGCATGAGAATTATCCTATGACCTGCACCCTGTGCACCTTTAAATGACATGCATTCAGACAAACTAGGAAAACCTGTGGGGTATGCCATCAGTCACAGAGTGGGTCCAAAATAGATGGCCACCCCATACCTCTGCACTACCACCTAGGGCAATGTACCATGGAGTAACCAGGAGGAATACCATAGATGCCTCCAACACAGGGCCAGATTCATCCCCCCAACCAGGTGTCCATGATACATACCAGGTTAGCAATGGCATCATCCATGACTACCTCAATCACTGTGGTTTTATTCCTTAGTGACCTGGTGTTACACAGATCCACCCTAAGGGGAGGGACTAGCCAGTCTGCTAGTGTAATGGGAGCACTGCCACCTGCGGCACTGATGTCCCATGTTCAGAAGTGAGCATCGAACACCAGAGGATTGGCCAGGGGAGGTAGGATGGTCATTCCATAGACAGCTCTCTTCCTCTGGGGGGGGTTGTGGTTTGCCAGCATACCAGCAACACCCAGAGGAGACTGGGTGTGCAACAGCCGAGACCAGCAGGAAGTGAGCAGAGATGCTTGTGGATGTCTGAGTCTGGTGCAGGAGCACACTCAACCTGTGTTGATATCATTGCATGTCCACACCTCCTGGAGGGGAACCCAAAGGGAAAAAACCCTGGGCATGGCAGCACCATGAAGCCCCTGGACTGCCTCCCGAATGATGCCCCAGGTGTAAGCCTTGGCTGCAGCCTCTGGTGTACCTCAGTCTCTACTCTCAGGGAGCCATAGGAGGCAAGCTATGGGCCACCAAGTCTGGGCAGCCAGGGGGGATGCTGACTGGTTGGTCCAAGAGCTGATGATGGTGTAACTTCCCCACATGCAACCCTGGCAAGAAAGAGATATTTAAAAAAGGGGAGTGACTAGGTTGGTAAGCCTGTTGTCAAGTAAAATTTTATTATTATTCATGACAATAATATAACAAAATTGTGCAGGATAGCTCTTGATACAGGCAGTTCAAACAAACAGAAATATGTCATCTGAGAATCTCTTTAAAATTTCCAGCTCTCCCTATCACTAAACAAAACATTGCTCTCTTTATATAAGATGACTTTTCCTGGCAATTAAATTCTGCATCCTGTTCTTGTAAATGACACCACCTGTGTTCCAGAAAATGTATTAAGACTTCATCAGTTTCCTTCCTGTAATCAGCCTGAAGAGTACCTTAGTCTTCTTAACAGGTGCAACCAATTAAGACATCCTGTCAAGGGGCTTATTTCCTGCTGATAATTCTGAAAACAAGCTTGTGGAGGTCAAAATACACCTCAAGGTTAACTCCCTATGTTCCAGATAAACTCAAATAGCTGTCTGTAATAATTTCAACAATTCTGTACACATTTGCAAACCGATGGATCTCAGTTTCATATAATGATTCATATTGACCACAGAGAAGCATGGGGAGAAAGAAATAACAAAAACAGCAAGTGAAGGAAGAGAGAAAACAGGGGGAAATTGTGGAGCCATTGGAGTGGCCAATTTCTAGGTGCCACAAGGAAAATGTGATTGCGAAACCAGACAGGTAAAAGATAGACAAGTGATGGATTAGGAGATGACAGAAGAGATCCTTGCTTTTAACTCTGTCTGAATAACAAATGGGACCGGGTCTTACCCAACCCTGTCACAAGGTCTCATTGTTATTTGCTTGCTAGAAAATGAACCAGCCCTGGGAATAGCCATGAGGCAGGGAGGACCCCTCACAAGGTTTGGCCCACTTCTAAGGTGTCTGGTTAACCCCACCCCCAGTCCTTCCCACTCCAGTGCTTGAGCTTGGATCAAATGTATGCCCTGAGCAATGACCCTGGAGAACTCTAAAGCCCCTTCAGTGGTTGATGACTGCCACAGGAAGGGCATGAGGAAGCCTTAGTTGGTACCCATCTCTTATGGTCTAGTGGTTGTGGTTGTTGTGATATCAGTGGTGATGGTATGGTTGTATAGGCAGTCCATGTGTATTGACTCTCACCATGGCCACAACTCACAGCTGTAGATATCAGAAAAAAATAGCCCTCCCATCAAGCATAAGGAAGAAACCAATGTAGGAACAGGAGTGTGAAGAAATAACATGGAGGTGACATTTGAAGGCATAGGGACGAAGAGGAGCAGATAGCAGTAGGAAGTTATTCCAGAGGTTGAAGAAATGATGACAGAAGGCAGCTTGTCTAGCAGAGGTTTTTTAGGTGGGAGGGAGAGAAGGAATGGGTGTAAGTAAAGGAAAGGGAGTAGAAGGGAGAGGGGAAGGAAGACGAGATGAAGCAAGGAGAAGAGGTAGCAAGAGATGGAGCTAAACCAATAGTGAGAAAGGAAGGAGAAACAGAGGAATAGATACCTGTTCAGGAAAAAAGGGATGAAGAGGATAGAGGGAGCAGTGGTGGGTGTGGGAGGAGAACAGTTAAGGGAAAGGCAGTAGAAGGAGTGAAAGATGGCAGACCAAAATGTCCAAGGTGGGTTGGGGCGGCACAATAAACCACATCTGCATAGTCAAATGCTCCAAGGATGATTTTAAGAATAAATGCATGGTACACCAGAAGTGGGAGGTAGCACTTTTGTGGTACAAGGCAGTAAGCTTGGGAGAGAGCCTTTGTGGATGGCATTGATATAGGAGGAGAAGAAGGCAGTGATCCAGCTACACAATTAGGCACTTAAAGTACTGGTCATCATCAAGGGGATAATCTTCCAAAGTTGTGAAGACTGGATCTTTTTGGAGTCTTTAGAATTGCTTTTTACCACCACAGGTCATGCAGATACATTTTTGGACACTGAATGAAAGATGGTTGGGGTGGAACCATTGCTGGTTGTTGTCAAAATCATGCATCAGTGACATTTTCAGCTTACAGGCCATGATTCCAGAACCAAGAAGTACTGTGTGTTGTCCACATACATGTGAATGTTTGTGGGGACACAGCTGATGGAACATCATTTGAAAAACAGAAAATAATGGATCCCAGAACAGAGCCCTGAGAGATTCTTGAGGTGATGGAAAGGGGCAGAAAAGCCATCACCTACTTTGTCTACTAGTGCCTGTTGGATAGGTAAGACAAGAATCAACTGACAGACAGCTTAGACAGTCTTGCACATGCAAGTTTAAATAGGAGGTGTGGTAAATAGCATCAAAAGACTTTGCAAGATCAACAGATATTGCAAAGATGTAGAAACCCAGATCCATCCACTTCAGGATAGCATTAGTGAGTCATAGAAGGGATGAGACAGTGGAATGGGTTTTCCAGTAAACAAACTGGAAGAGCCATAGGAGGGAAAAGGAGTCCAACAAGGAGGAAAGTACAAGTTTTTCCCTGCTGTTTAGCATGGGCAGCGAGTTTTGCTTGCACAAACTGTACCTGTGCCATTTCAATATCAGGCTCAAGAACATTCCATTTTATGAAAAAAAAAATTATAATTGCACTAAGAAAAAAAATATTTGGACACATTCCCTTTAAATTTCTTTCTGAATTTTATCCCAGAAGCTGGCGGAGGGTGAATGCCTTATTTTGAATATTCAGCTAACTATTCATATTGGGGGGCCCCAAATATTCAGAAATTCAATATTTGCATTCAATATCTGTGTACCTGTGGAGGAGTTAAAATATCCACCCACCCTCCTCCTCCAGCCCATCACGTTAAAAATAACCTTCCACCCACCCACCTTCTACAACAGTTTCACTTCCCACCCCTCCCACCCAGCACAACAATTTAGTGTTTCATTAAATAAAACTCCCAAGACAGGGAACCAGCACAACCCACCTGCCTCCATAGCTGACAGCCATCTCCTCTTGCCATTTTTATCATCCACACTGGCAGCAACAGCCAATTTCAACCCTCCTCCTCCTCACCCCTCTCCCAGCATACAAATTTCATAAAATTAATTGTTCCCCTGAGGCACAGGAAGGTGAAAACACAATCCTTCCTCCTGTGATCACATGATCAGTTGTTTTACTATGTGAGCAGGCACGGGAGCAGCATTCACAAGAAGGAGGCTGTTCATGGAGGAGGACAGGTTGTGTCAGATCACCTTCTTGCACTGGGGAAGGGACAGTTATTTTCATGGAATTTGGGTGCTAGGAGAAGGGTGGGACTTGGATATTGCTGCTGGGGTGGGGGGATAAGAGGATGATTTCTTAAATAAAAAAAACATGGCAAGAGAGACTGTGTTCAGCTGTGGAGTTGATGGGTTGTGCTGGTCATCAATTGTGGGAGTTTTCTTTAATGAAACATTGAATTGTGGGTGCTGGAGGGGAGGAGGTTGGGGTGGGCTTGTTGCAGAGGGTGGTGGGATAGGGGGTAGTTTTAAACATGATTGTGATGGGGAGGAGGGGAAGGGCTGTTTTTGTTTGTAGTATTATTTCCCAAATACAGATGTAACCCCTAGGTGGCGCTATCCCAAGGGATACTACCCCTGCCTGTGTGACTAGGTGCAGGTTGAGGGGCCTGAGTTCTGTGAATGGGTGCCTCCACCCAGAGGACAGGGTTAATGGTAGCTTAGCTGCTCTGGGTACAGCCCTACAGGACACAGATACCCCCCAACCCCTCTAGTGCCCTATACTGGTCAGCAATTAGACTGTCACAATGAACACCAGAACGCAATGTTATACCCACACTTGGCACACTTACCACCAGGGCTGGATCAGCTGCACTGGCCCTGGAGACCCCCTGCAAAACAAGACCTGCAATGGAGAAAGGCAATAGCAACACAATATCCCCACCACAAAGGTACACAATAGCCAGGGTAAATGCAAAAAAATTTAGATTTGGTTTATTGGGGGATGTGAACAAGGGAGGGGCAGTAATCTGGTGTTTGATTCTGGATCTGATTTAATCATGCTAAGCATGCATGCCACTAAGAGTCCCTCTAACACAGTCACACACACTCTGGGTACCCAGTTGGTCTGCAGACTAGCCAGAAGTGTTGCCCAGGGTAGACTGGCATTGCAGCTGTTGTTGGGGCCTTTAGGAAGGAAAAAACACAACATGCACTTTAATCCACAATTTGTATTCCGGAGCCGGAGGGCTCAGTTAATAAAGATCAAGCAAAACAATGAAATCAGGTGACACACTTTGATTTGAGCTTTGTTGCAGGGAGCTACCCTGATGTTTACTCATGCTACCCAGACCAGGATGCAGGATGGATGAAATGGAGACCTCAGGATGAAGTGCTGGTTTGCCAGAAGAAGCAGAGCCCACACGATGCACCGTGGTGTCGTTCCTGTTCATTGGTGTTGAGCAGAGAGCCAAATCCCCAGGCGGGTCTTTCGTTGGATGTAACTCTGCGGCTTGAGCAGCAATGTAGGCCAAGATGATGAGGCCCAGACCAGTTGAACAGTTCAGATACAGTCCAGTAAAGTGCTGGATACAGCTTCCAGCTAGCGTGACACATTCAAACAATTTAGGGAACCATATCATGACCCGCACTGCACATTCAGAACAATTATAGTAATGGATAGGTAAATACCACAGTTTGGATGACAGTCTGGTTGCAATCAACAGTGTCTCTGTGCAAATTGTACACACTGCGGTCGTCTCAAGTCCTGACAGGCAGATCGCACTGAGGCAAATCTTTGGTCCACACCAGGCGAATTTTACTTTGTCACAATTCAGGATTCTGGTCACAATCACAGCAAATTCGGATAAAGTCAGAGATATTAATTAAGGCTTCTTCACTTGAGAAGATGGTAGCAGGCAGGACAGACACAGCCTTCCCGCTGATTCCCCCGCGCTACTATGCAGGAGCAGCTGCTCGAATGTCTCGAGCTGTTCACTCTCTCAACTCCAGCTACACACTGACTCACTGCTGCAAGCAGCTCTGGGACTTCCCAGTGATCCAAAAGGTTTGGTTGGTTGATCCATCTGTCTGTCACAGCAAGGGCTCCCCCTTCAGGTCCATTTAGGTGCCAAACAGTAAAAACTACAATTCCTAGGGAAATTCATTTCCACAAGACCCCTGGGGACAGTCTCTATTTTAGGGTCCCCAAAGGTACTGATTGGTCCAAACTGGCAGTCCAGAACCAAGATGGTGGTGTAAAATAGAAAGTCCATGCTGCAAAGGAAGGCAGGTTAGACAAACTACAATATTATTATTATTAAAGCAGATAATCCATAAACAATCACAGGTCCTTGTAAAGCTCCCTCTGCACAATTAGCGATGGCAGAATGAAGCAGCTATATTGCAGCCCAGGTGGGAGTCAAGTCTGAAACCACTCGGCACCCACCCAGATTAATTATAAACCACAAAAATTACACCTCTTAAAGAGACAGACACGGAGGTTAACAGGGCACTCACATGCACGCACTTTTAAATGGTTAGAACACAGACACCAGCCTGGCAGTGGGCATTTAGGCAAGCCCAATAAGACAATTTAGGAACCCCCATTTGTAGGGGGGTTACACCCTTCCCTGCCTGGAAAGAACTTGGTGTCTACATCAAGTCTATACTACAATATATTTGAAGAACAACATTATGTTATACGAGACATATATTCCATACTATACAAGACAAAATAAAAACTGATGCATCAGTAAACATAAACTTACAACATTACTATACTTATGATACACTATATATATTCTGTAATGACAACAGTTATGCATTTTTCATACACATTACTATTTTACTATGATTCACACAATAATACTACTGTACTTATTCAGGTAATTGTTTCCTGCACTATAAATAACATAGATGTGGACCCATCCCTATCAGCTAAAGTGGGGCTAGATGGGGCAGGGGCACCATGTTCTGAAGGATGAACAATTAACTTGGAAGTAGCAGAAAGGCTCAATTTGGGCGTGAGTTTTCAGAGATATAGACACCTTTGTGGACAACATTTAAGGGGAGGTCCACAGGCCTCCCAAGGGTCATAACTTAGATGTATTACTGGTTTAACAGCTCTTCCAGACTTTCTCGGGGGAAACAGACATTCTGTGGGGTATCAACACTGGTATTAGTCTCTTCTCCGGTAGGGAGGGGTACCTCTGCACTGGGTGACAACTCCAGTAATGGAACATTGTCGGCTCCTTGCTCTGTTGACTGTTTCCTCCAAATTAGGCATATCATTGTACTCTGTAGAAGGCCCAGGTTTGTCACCCAGGGAGCACTTTGAAACATTTGTCTTGAGGCACTGGAGTGGTACTTCATCACTAGAGGATGCCTTAGGATCGTCCAGTATAACAAGGTTTTGATCATTACTTTCGGACTGCTCATCAAGTTCTGGTGTGTCACCAGGGAGATTTACAACATCAGACTCCTCAGGCAGTTCAAACCATTCCACTAAGCACAAAGAATCAGCTACTTCAGACGTTATACTTTGCACTTCATACTCTGGGGGCATTGGTGCTAGGGAGGAAGCTGGAAGGTTAGGCAGTCCTGAAGGTCCAGCTTCATCCCTATAGTTACACATAGGGTTACCTTGAAACAATTGACTCAGTTCATAAGTTGGGTAATAAGGAGTCTTACACTCACTGCTGTCAGATTCAGATTGACTGTCACTGTCGGGTTGGACCTGCCAGGGGGAAGGCCTAGACTCTTGAACAATTTGCGAAGGTTGACTCTGCCTCTTTTTAGCAGCAGCATGAGTCACCGGCCATGGAGGATCAGCATCTGACAGTTCAGTGTCAATAATCGCTTGACCAATAGGCAGCAGGTGGTTCCTGTGCATAGTTTTAACCACTCGAGAGTCATTTTTAGGATGCACTCTATACACAGATAGGTCATCCAGTTTACTGACTACTATGTATGGGAAATGGTGCCACCTATCAGCAATTTTGTGCTTTCCATGCAGTCCCAAATTGCGCAACAACACACAGTCTCCTGGCAACAACTCTTGAACCTTTACCCGCCTGTCATGTCTCTTTGTTAGCGAGGTTTCTTTTCACAGCCATAGTTTGGACCAGTTGGTACGCATGGTTTAACTGAGCTTTCATTTTTTGTGCAGCCTCCCAGTGGTTTCCACAATGGCTTCTATGGGGTCCAGGGAATTACAATTTTCCCTTGCCACTTGGCTATGGGTAACTGCACACACCATCCCCTGTTTGAGATTGTTGCCAAGGATGACATCAACTGCTAAAGTTTTGGCTACAACCACTTGTTGCACAGTTCCCCATTTCACCCCAGTCTAGGAGAACACTAGTGAGTGGCAATGTTTTCTCCTCCCCAGTGAAGTCTTGTACAGTTACAAATTCATTGGGTATAAGCTGACCAGGCTCTACCAGATCCCCTTTTACCAATGTCAGGGATGCCCTGTGTCCCTTAACCCTTGTGTCTCTACACCATTCACCGTGACTGGGTGCATGTGTTCCCTCATGTTCACAGACATGCTTCCAGGGACACACAAACAACCCTTTTCTTCTCTAGTGCCCTTTTTGCGTATTGCTCATCCTTTTGGGACACTGTCTGGCAATATGCCCAGTTTCTTTACAAACCCAACATTCGATTCTTTTCTCAGAAAAATCTTTTCTTTGAAACCTGGGGCTAACTGGTTTTGGTGGAAGCAGTGAGGGTTTTAGCTGCACTGAAGGCATGCTTTTCCTTTCTTCACTGCCACGCCTGCCCCATTTGCTCTCAGAGCAGGTCTGCTTTTGGCATAGTGGCCCAACAGTTCAGCAGCCTCTTGCACTGTTTTGGGATCTCTGTCCTCCAGCCAGGTTTTCAGCTTTTCTGGGCATGCCCAAAAAAACTGTTCTAACAAGTTAGCATTTTCAATTATATCTACAGAGTTTGCTTCAATTCCCTCCCACCAATGTTTTAGACATCGATGTTGTTTCGTGGCTAGCTCCTTGTAGCTCATGTCAGGGCTTCTCCTGAGCTTACAGAATTTAGCTCTGTATGCTTGTGCAGTTAAATCAAACCTTTTTAAAAGTGCAACTTTAAGTTTGCTGTAAACATTACTGTCATCATTGTCCATTTGATCCAATGCATTCTGAGCTTTCCCGGTAAGTAGCGGGGATAGTTGGAAGATCCAGGACCCTCTAGGAATATTTGCCCGAATACAAACTTTTTTCCAAAGAAATTTAAAAAGGCATCCATATCCTCCCCTCTTTAAATTCAGCTATCAATTTGGAATTCAATTTGTAACCCAGTCCTGTAGTTCCCATTAAACCGAAGCCACTTACCTGCTCTGGTGCTGGTTGTTGGAGTTGTAACTTCTCCAGTTCATGTCACCTCTGGCACTCACTCTCTTCATTGTCCACCTCTCACTATTCACAGTCAGCTTCTGACTGTTCTCGCTCCCTCTTCTCCTCTGTGGCTCGCTTCTCTCGCTCAGCCTTTCTCTAGAACTCCAGCTCCATTCTACACAACTCAATCTGCAGCCTGATTGCTTCTGGCTACAGAATGCTTGTAACCTTCCCCTGCTGCTGTGGCCCTGGTCTTGCACTATCCCTGCTGTCCTCCCCACTGGATCTGGACACTGCACTGGCCACCGGCCCCTCCACACCTAAGGTTTGGTCCTTTACTGTCACAGTCTGTGACTCGATGCTCTGGGCATCTGCTGCCATCTGGGCATTCACGAGGTTCTGCTTGGTGGTTCTCCCCTCATGCAGGACTCCTCTGTCCTGGCACAACTGCCTCAAATAGTCTGCAGTGTACCCACTGTAGTTGGAAGCCATCTTCTTCCCTAACTACGGCTACTCAAACTTGAACTTTAGAAAAAAAAAATAAAACATGTAGGAACTTGACTGTAATCAAAATGATAGAGTTCTGTTTTCTTTTTAAAAATAAATCACTGCCTTATTTTGCAAGTGAGCTGTACAGTGTTAAGCTGACACACTGAACAGTTAAAGCTTGTGTTACCAATTTATTTGCACCGCTGCCACCCAAATCTGTCACAAATGCACTCAGCAGGTCAGGCCCTCTGCTCCCACAGTGCCAACCTCAGAACGCAGTGGTGTGAACAGGTAACAGACAGGGTAACCCTCCTGTCTGCTTTTGGGTCTGAATCACCTTTAGTCTCAAGTTCTGGGGGGATTCAAACTGTGAACCTTATGCTAGTGTACCCAATGTACAGGCTCAGATGTGTACCCTCTTTGGGGATTGCTGTACAATCTTTCACCAAAGGCACCCAGCCAGGCTTCCAAAATTAACCCTTTTAACTCTATAAGAGACCGATGGTATATTCTTACCTTTTTACTCAAGCTCAGTAACACCATCAAGCTGTTGAACAGTTGTCAGACTTAACCATCTATACATCACATGCAAAAAGAACTGGAAGACACCCAGGCAGTCTTTTAAATAAGATTCTTTACTAAAAGATGATAAAAAAAATGAAAAATGTATACACAGAACAATATATCAAAGCACTCACAATCACATAAAAGACCAAGGGAAAAGTACAAAACATAAACTCCTACCACAATAAATTTAGACCTTTGATATCTAATGTATTACCTCTGTAAGTGCCTTTAAAGTTAAATTTATTTATTTATTATGATCTAGGATTAAACACCTTTGAACTGAGAGCTTTTTTTACAAAGGTTCCACATCAGTGGGAGGGAAGACAGTATTACAAAGGTTTAAACAACATAGAGTATCAGACATGTACAATAATTACAGTGGTTTATACAAGCAGGTTTATGCCAACAAGAAAAAAACTATAAAGGGTAGGATACCCTTAGTTTGCATATAGAGTTAGTTAGAGGAGAGGATAGTTGAAGGTCATAGAAGGTAGGAACAAAGTTAGCAGAGAGAGTAGTTAGTGAAGTGAATAGTAGGCGGTAGGGAAAAGGGGGCTAAAATGCTGATGGGTGGGGGGAGACAGCAGGGTGAGATAGAGTTGCAGCAGTCATAGACCTTGTCAATAGAGAGGGGTGGCTGGATGGATGCAGCAAGTGGCCAAGCAGAGTTGTGAGCCAATATGTGAAAAGGTAGTAGGGGGAGGGAGGGAATGTATGTGGGAGGTAGATATGGGATGGGCATGCCATTACAGGGAGCCAAATAGAGGTAGGTCAGAGTCCTAAGGCAGGGGGACTAGTGGAAGCAGTCACAGGTGCTGGATGCGGAAAGCTGCTGGTGTAGTAGTCTCTTGAATGATCCCAGAGTAGGTTGAGTGGATATGGTCTGGCTGAGGGCATTAAACCAGAGGGGTGCTCTGTAAGCAAAAGAGCACTGACCCTGCGTTGTTCGAAGTCGAGAAACATGGATGAGGTGAGTGCTAGCACTTCTTGTCCATTGTGAGTTGCTGCTGTGTGGCTGAAGTAAGTTTGCTGTACCATGGGGAGAATACCTAGTAGCACCTTTTTGCCAGCAAGCAGGTTTGTAGTGTAACCTCCCACTGAGTTGGAGCCAGCCTGTTTGAGCATAGAGGTCACAGGTATGGGTGAGATGCTTAGCTCCTGTGAGCAGCCTGCAGGCCTTGTTCAGTGCAACTGATATTCTACGGAGGGCGGTGGGGCTAGCAGAACCATAGATGACCAAACCATAATCTATGACAGAAAGGACGGAGCTATTGATAGCTAGTCTAAGAGCGTCCGAAGTGAGACAGTGCTTGTGCCTGTGGAGGAGACCGATTTTGTGGTTGACAGTCCTAGCCACATTGCTGATGTGCTGATCATAGGCCAGACTGCTGTCAAGTGAGATTCCAAGATATTTAAAGTGTTGGGTATGTTCAAGCAGAGTTCTGGATCGTGTACTTATGGTGAGCGCGTGTGATTTGTATTTGCTTCGAGTGCTGCAGAACATCATGATTTTGTTTTTTTTTTTGCTGTGTAGGATAAGTTTGTGGTTTTGGAACCATTCCTCAACAATCCCGAAGCTATGTTGCAGCTTGCACTCAAGTTTCTCTGGGTCTGAGCAGTTTGAGAAGATTACTGCATCATCTGCACAGAGTAGCATCTGCTGTTGGCAGCGGCACAGTAGGTTGTTGAGAAAGATGCTAAAAAGGAGTGGTCCCAATATGGAGCCTTGGGGATCCCAGATTTTACAGGCAGATAATCAGAGAGGACATTGTTGACTTTCACTCTTTGTGTACGTTGTCCAAGGTAGCTTTTGAACCAGAGGGTTGATTCTGCAGAGAGGCAAATGGAGGTTAATTGTTTTAAGAGGAGGGAGTGGTGGACAGTATCAAAGGCTTTTGAGAGGTCAATGAATACTGCCCCTGCTAAGGTTCCTTGGTCCAGAGACCAGTAAATAAACCCAGTAAGTTCAAGTAATGCTGTGGAGGTACTATGGCCTTTAAGGAAGCCATGCTGCTCTGGGCATTGGATTGAGTATTTTACAAGTTATTCGACCAGCTGGTCAGCCACTATGGGTTCTAGCGCTTTGGAGAGCGGTGGCAGAATTGAGATGGGCCGGTAGTTTGATAGCGATGCCCTATCACCATTTTTGTACACAGGAGTCACAATGGCTGATTTCCACAGCTGTGGGAATTGTGAGTGGCAGAGTGGCATGTTTAGGATCTTGGTTATGGGAAGGAGAACTTCTTCAATAGTGAGGGCAACAAGTTTGAGGTCCAGTGTGTCTGCACTTTGTCACAATTTCCCGAGCACTTTGAGAAGGTATTTTCTACTAGTGAGGGAGTAAGTTTCTTGAAGTAAAAAGGAGGGACAGACTGAAGGCAAGCATCGGTAGTAGAGGTGTCGGAGTGAGGAGGGTCCTTGAAGAAGTCTGGGGGGAGTGTCCCAGAGAGGTCCTGGGTAGGGGTTCCCTGTATATTGATAAGGTTTGGTAATGATTTCACATCCTTCCCTAGGACTTCCTTCAAGTTGGTCCAAATTTTTTTTCCGTCACCCCAGATGGTAGTAAGTGACTCCTTGTGGTGTTTAGATTTAGCCTGGCATATTGGCCAGGTGCAGGCATTTCTGGCTTGCTTGCAGGCTAGTACTACTGAGGGTTTACCAGACTCTCTGGCAAGGTGCTATAGGTGATCATGCTTCTTCAGTTTGCTTATGAGGTCAGATGATAACCATGGGTTAACTTACCCCTTTGCTTTGACCTTTTTGTGGGGCACATGCATGTCACAGACTTGCGTGAATTGTTTTATAAAATAATCCAAGGCAGTATTGACATCAGTAGCACGGTCAATTTGTGACCAGTTGGTGTTGGCAAGATCATGTTTCAGGGACTGAAGATGTCCATGCTTTAGTACCCTACAAAAGGCGATGTGGGGTGGTGGCTGAGGAATTTTTTTTGACCATTTACACGAGACTGGGGAGTGGTCACTAATAGCATCCGGGTGCACTGTCACATTGGTCAGTCATTCTGGGTTGCTTGAAAGTATCCAGTCTAGGAGGGTGCTGGTGCCTGTTTTGTAATTAACCCTTGTAGAGGAGGAGACAAGCTGGGTGAGGTGAACTGCAGAGATATCGTCCCTGTATGTGCCTGCATCAGGTGAAAGCCAGTTGACGTTAAAGTCACCTGGTAAGATGGTCAGAGTTAGAGGGCTGGCCATGGATGAAGTCAACAATACCCTTGAAACCCCTTTTGTGTTCATTAGGGGGAACGTAGACAGAGATGATAGTTTTGTTGTGTGCTCCAAGTAAAGCTTTAATTGCCAGTGCCTGGGCATGGGGCCCAAGATCCACCTAGGGGAGGACGTGTCCTTTGATAGTGTCCTTGATGTAGATGGCACAACCGCCTCCTCTCTTGGTAGCCCTGTCAGGCCTGAAAATGTTAAAGCCAGGGAGGGCAATTTCATTGTCGGAGATCTTGGGTGAGAACCAGGTTTTAACTACCGACAGGATGTCAGGGTTGTGCTATGCAGTCCAGGCTTGAAGTTGGTCCAGCATGCTTGGGAGGCTTCAGATGTTAATTGATGCAATTTTGTTTGTTCCATGTGTTGGGTGTTTTAGGGGGTGAAGCAGACTTGGTGGGCCAGGGTTAGGGTGCACATCCCCAGCCCTAAGCAATAGGAGGCAGTGTGCAAATTGCCGGTAGTCACACAACTTTTTACCAAGACTGTTGTTTTTCTTCCTATACATAGACTGTGTGCAGGGCACTGGGAGTCCAGGTGGTTTAGAGCACAGAATTTTGTTGGGGCATAGGTTGCAGGTCCCCAGTGTCAGCCACCATCTCTCCGGTAGAAGGAGCCAGTGAGAGGACCAGGTTCCCTTAGCAATCAGGAAGTAGTGCCCAGTAACACAGTAGGGTTCATAGTGGATATGTGTGCCAGGGTACATTGGTAGCTGTGGAGCCTGTTGACATCTTAGAGCAGGGGTTCTCAAATGGTGAGGCCAGCCTCCCTTGGGAGGCCCCAACCTTTTCCAGGGGAGGCTCAAGCAAGTCTGAAATACTGTATTTAAAATTTTGAGTTTTATATATTTTCTGTGAAGAGATGAAGCAAACTGAAAGAGGATAATAGTAGGTGAATTTTATGTATTTATTTACTAATAGGTGACAAGGGAAGATGAATGAGCCAAGGTTCATTTCAGGTGTACCCGGGGAAGGGTAGGGAGTGAATACATTTCAAAAGGTAATTACAAAACAATTAAGAAATACACAGTGAACAATAGTGCAAACAAATATGAACAATAAACTAATAATGAGTGGTGGTCATTGATCAATTTGCAGACTGATGGCAGAACAGCCCAAATATAAGGGTTGAGCATGGAAATGCTAAGAGCAACAGCAGGAAGGAGCAAAGTAATCCCCAAGAAGTTGCTTAGGAGCAGAGAATGAGAGGGAGAGGCAAACTATGTAGGAAGGTTATTTCATATAGAGAGCAAGCAGAGAAAGTAGTCTCACCAGGAAGGCACTGCAACAAGGGGTAACAGTGGTTCAAGAATGAAGATAGCGAGCAAGTAGGCTGGCCTGTTGAAGGGGGGTACATTAAGCTGAATAATAATGTGTTTATTTTATTTATTTGTTATTCAGATAACACCTTTGAGCACATGAGCCATTTTCAAAGGTTCCATGTCAGTATCAGACAATGAACTGAATGTGAACCAAGTACTCAAAGGGGTTTCAATTTATCCATGGTGTACTGTGCAAAGTACAGTATGTTATTTTTCTTTGGGGAGGCCCAAGATTATTTCAGTTTTTGGGGGAGGCTCAAAATATTTTCCTTGGATTTGGGGAGGCTCACTGTGACAAAGTCTGAGAACTATTGTCTTAGAGTATGGCCATGGCACAGGATTGTGAGGAGGATGAGCAGCTGTAGCATTGTGCAGAAACTGGGCACATTTTATAGCCTGCATAGCCAGTTAACTTGAGTCACATGGCAGTGTATTTGTGTATGACTGAGATCTGGCAGTGGGAGTAAGCAGTTGTAGAGCCCCTAGTGGTGGCACGGTATAGGCTGCAGATGGGAAAGCTGATACTTAGTTATTTGCAAGACCTCATGATCACTCTACCCTATAAAGCAAAATGTTGAGCTAGGTGGGAGGGTGGGGAGCCGGCTCACAGCACTGGCAGGGTAGGACTTGGTGGCAGGAGCCTTACCTTGCTGGGCTAGAATCTGGGTAGGAGGCCTCGGGTGGTGGCCTGAGAGGAGCCAGCCATCCAGGGAGTGGCACTGGAGCTGAGGAGCCCTGAGGAGGGGGCCCCAGCTGCTGAAAAACAGAGAGGTGAGGGATTAAATGCTGGCCACAGGACAAAAGGGCAGACAGCACAGAGGGGGATAGATTAAGGAGACAAAGAGGGCAGTTAGTTTGGGTGCCAAATCTGGTTCCCGAGAAAGGAAATATTCAAGAAAGGCTGTAACACTTTAAATTATGCAGGAATCTCAGTTTTACAAGGATTACACTCTTTTTATGAGCAATTAATAAAACATTTCAGTAGGTGGGAACATAGAAAAGCCGGTATTAGTACAAAGAATAGCAGAAGTTGAAGGAGAAAGGCTTCAGCCAATCGGAGCATGCCAGAAAGCAGTGCTCACATTCCAATTGGCTGGCGGCAGGAGCCATACCTTACTGGGCTAGAATACGGGCAGGAGGTCTCAGGCGGCAGCCTGAGAGGAGCCGGCCTTCCAGGGAGTGGCAGCGGAGCTGGGGAGCCCTGTGGAGGGGGTCCCAGCTGTTGAAAAACAGAGAGAGGTGAGGGATTAAATGCTGGCCACAGGACAAAAACGCAGACAGCACAGCGGGGGACAGATTAGGCAGACGAAGAGGGCAATTAGTTTGGGCGCCAAGTCTGGTTCCTAAAAAAGGAAAATATTCAAGAAAGGCTGTAACACTTTAAATTATGCAGGATTCTCAGTTTTACAAGGATTACACTCTTTTTATGAACAATAAAACATTTCAGTAGGTAGGAGCATAGAAAAGCTGGTATTAGTGCAAAGAATAGCAGAAATTGAAGGAGAAAGGCTGAATCAGAGAACTGTGTCTCTCTCTCTCAGAGTCCCAAAATAATGTCATTTCAGACACAAGTATTCAGTTTAAACTGTCTCCACACCCCTTCTATGAGTCTAGTTCCTCCTTTTAGAATATAAAAATCACAAACATGATGTCCTATCAGGAGGTATATTAAATAATGTGACATCTGCAAAAACTCGTTTCCCAAATTATGACTCTTTGATCAGCCAGTTCCTTTGAGGTTTACAATCCTGCAGTCCATCATCTAGGTGTGATATAGCCAACAGGAATCAGCTAAATGATGTCCTGTCCTGTAATCAAATGTATATTTAGTTTCCAACTTAAAAGCATGAAGTCATAAAAAGGCTATAAAATGCAATTTCTCCAGGAAGTTAATTACATTACAGAGCTCTCTTGGTCAGTGTAATGCATCCTGTAGCTTCACTGAAACCTGGGGGGAGGGGGCACCCATGGAAGCACAGGCTATCTTATGTGAGACAATCACATACTGTATTTTTATATTGTAAATATCATACAATAATCATAATCAGCTGGCCAAGTGTCACATATCCAGAAGGGTCCTGTTAAAATGTTTAGGCTAAGAATCCCCCCTTGGGGTGGTAAGGAGTGGTTCTAGACTACCACACTCCCCACAGGGAGAGCATCTCTTTGATCAACTGGCTTTCAAAGTCTCTTCCTTGATCAGAGTGGATATGTTGGGGTTCACCATAATGGACAAAGAATTTCTCTACCAACACCTTGGCCACCATTGAGGCCTTTTGATCTTTTGTTGAAGAGGCTTGAGCATAGCGTGTGAAGTGATCAGTTACAACCAGCACATTCCCAATATTTTTTTGATTGGGCTCCAAGCACAGAAAGTCTATATAGACCAGCTCCATGGGGGCACTAGTGGAGTTATTAACCAAAGGGGCATCTTTCTGGGGCAAAGCTTTCCTTTGGAGACATCAACTGCAAGTTTTAATGTAGTGTTCAACATTGGCTCCCAATTTTTGCCAGTAGAATCGTGACCGCACCAGGTCGAGAGTTCAGTCAATACCAAGATGCCCCATGTGGTTGTGAAGAGACTTTAGCATTAATTGCTTGAAGGCTGTAGGTAACACTAACTGCTGCTTGTCCAACTGACTTTGGTGATTTATTTTCTCTGTATAGCAGTTGATCTTGCAGTTTAAGCCTGGGCCCTTCTCTGAGCAGCAAAGAAGTCCGCAAGTTGGTAGAGCAAAGTTTGGTCATATCTTTTCCAGCATGCAAAGCATTTAGGGCAGGCTGAATCATTGGACCTTGGGAATGAGCCCACTGGATGCTGTCATTATCGAACTGGGGCAATAAACTAAGATCTAGAGCAGTGAAGTGACAGTAGTCTGCTGGGATGCAGGTGTCTGGGGGCACCAGGCAGTCAACTAAATATTCAACAGTGTCTGTAGACAAGTGGTCATCCTTGTCAAACTTCTGGAACAGTGCTTTGATGGAATGTTCAGACAACCTCACTCAGCTGTCAGGGGGGTTTGGTCACCTCGAGAGGGCATCAGCATCTATATGATTCAAGCCAGGCCAGTATTCTACCGCATAGTCATAGGTAGATAAGGCAGAGAGCCACCGATGTCCAGTGGCATCCAATTTTGCAGAGGTCTGCACATTAGTGAATGGATTGTTGTCAGTCTTTACTAATATTTTGGCCCCATGGAGGTAGTCATGAAACTGGTCTACTATAGCCCATTTGAGAGCAAGAAATTCCAGCTTATTGACAGAGTAATTGCTCTAGGATGGTGTTAAACTTCTACTGGCAAAAGCTACAGACCACAGGCCCTCCTCATACTCCTGGTATAACACAGCTCCTAACCCCTTGAGGCTGGTGTCAGTATGCAAGACATATGGTTTTGTGGGGTCAGTGTACACAAGGACTGGTGCATGAGTGAGCTGGTGAATGATCTCAGAAAATGCAGTTTCACAATCAGTGGTCCATCAGGCTCCAAAGGGTTCATTTGTTTTAAAATATGCATTTTGTTCTTCTCAGATGGAATCTTTTTTTATACTTGAGATTGGTGGGGGGATAGCCTTGGGTGTGGTTGAGTAATGGCCGAATAACTTTGGAATAGTCCTTGATAAACCATCGGTAATAACCACAGAACCCTAGAAAGCACTAACTCTTTAGATTGGTCATCTGAGGCCAGGTGGTCAGGGACTCCACCTTGCTGGTGTCTGTCTGGATCCCTTCTGCCGACACTATATGCCCAACGTACTTTACAGAGGTCTGAAAGAACTGGCATTTGTCTACTGATAATTTCAGACCGAACTCCTCCAAGTGGTCAAGGACTTTAAACAACTGGACTTCATGCTCCTCCAAAGTAAGCCCGAATACAATGACATCATCCAAATATACCAGGCACTCCAATAAATTCATGTCTCCCACTGCTTACTTCATTAGCCACTGGTAAGTGGCAGGTGCACCCAAAATACCTTGAGGCATCCTCATAAACTCGTAGAACCCCAAGGAAGAGATGAAGGCCATCTTTTCGTGGTCCTCCAGGCCATTGGGATCTGGTAATACCCGCTCTTAAGTCAAGCACTGAAAACCACTGGCTCTCATTCAGGCAGTCCAGGGCATCCTGTATCTGAGGCATAGTATATTGGTCGGGTACAGTTCTTCAGTTCAGAGTCCAGTAATCTACACACATTCTCACAAACCCATTCTTCCTGTGTACCACCACAATAGGAGAAGCATAAGGGCTCCTTGACTGCTGGATAATACCAGCCGCTAGCATCTCTTGTAAGTGCCTCCGAACATCATCTATATCAGCGGAAGCCAGCCGAAGTGATCTCTCTCGAAAAGGTCTATTGTCATGCAGTCGGATATGATGCTCGGCTCCACTGACACATCCCACTTCCCACTCCTGTAGGGAGAACACTTGATCCCTCTCTGCAAGTTTCCGACTGATTCTTATCTTCTATTCAGCTGGCAGTGGGGATTCTCTGAAATCAAACAAATCTGGAGTCATCTCTTCTCTCTCACTTGAGCACTTCTTACTGGGCAGCACCGCAGTGTTGGCACAGTGCACTGTGGCTAGGGTGCATCCACGGCTGACTCGAACCTCACAATCAGACACATTCTGGAGTTGAACCACCACTCATCAGGTATAAGCATGGGCATGTACAGGTAGGATACTGGGCTTGACCAACAATCCTTCTGGCAACTTCCCTTCTTCTGGGGCATCCAGCATTAAGATTTTGTTTTTCACATCTTTCCAGAGGTGTACTTCACCTCGGACAGTATACTGGGTGTTGGGTGGAAGCACCAATGAGTCAGGGTCTTTCTTCCACTCTATCCCTACCGGTTCATCCCTGTCCATCTTGATAGTCTGGCATTGTAAGTCATAGGCAAGCCTCACCAAAGCTAAAATTTTCATAGTCCACCCAGCTTGACACAGCTGGGCTAGCCTCCCAAACATATGGCCGTTGGTTCCTGTGAGTAAAGGGACACCGTCATACAGCCCCATGGGGGACACACCAAAGCTAGAGTTTCTACCGGTTCATCTATGCCGGCCACAGCCATGGGGTAAGACAGCCAGATTTGGACGTACCCCAAGTGTCACTTAACCCCCACACATGAAGACCTTCCAGGGGTTGCAGTGGCACATCAGACAGGTGTTAGTTATACCAATCTTGGAACATGATGGTTACTTGGGAGCCACTATCTAGTGCAGAGCTTGCAGAAATGCCATTTATGGTGGTTTCCATGGAGGGGCCTACCACCTCAGACCAATAGGGTGAAGCGGTCTTAGCTGTCTGCCTTACAGTAGTCTTTGAAGAATAGGATTTTCTCACAGGGCTCGTCTGAGGCCTTATGTTACTCTGCCTGACCAAGGCTAGCAACCTGGTGGTGACCTTTCTCAGGTTTTCAGGAAGGTTATAGTTTGCCCTAGTGTGACCATCTTCCCCACAGCAATAACAGAATACTGGTTCTTTGAAGCCTCTCAGTGGAAGGGGGCTGTCTCTTTCTTTAGCGGGGCTAGGGAAACCCCGCTGGTCGTCTTTAGGTCGAGGGTCACTTTCTCTGTCCTCCTGGCCCCTCCAGGGGTCAGGGATTTGTGTGACTGTAATGAGGTCACTCACCAGAACTCTCAGCTCTCACATCTTCCATAAGTTTAGTTTCCAGTTGAGGTTCAGGGGCTATAGTGTGGACCCCACTCCCAGCAGGACGTCACTTTTGAGCTCAGTGGGCACCTACCCAGGGGGTGGCCTCTTAGCCATCTTAGCAACTTGTTGACTGGCCCTTGGTTTTTTTACCTCCTTAATCAACTCTCTCATTTGTTGAAACTCAGATTCATTGAGTTGGTTGTCACCTCGGTCAGAGGTCTGATTAGTATGGGCAACCCCAGGTATAGGGCTCCCATCTCCCTTCATCATTCTCGGCCTCTCGAATCTCCTTCATAAGCCAACAGTACTCAGGGGAATTGCCTTTCGGTCTTGCAATTTAAGTTTTAACATTAACACACTGGAATATATGGCGGACTTTAAGACATGTTCTAGTCTGACTCTATTCAATTCACTTGCTGGTACTCCCCCTTTCCTATGGGCCCATTGTAAGACCCTCTCAATCCTAGTGACAAACGTGGACAACTTTTCATTTTTCCACTGCTTGGCAGATCTGAACTTCCACATCAGGTCTTCCCCTGACTCAGTGTTGCCAAACACCCCCTCCAGAGCAAGAGGTACTCAGCAGCAGTGGCATCTGGGCTAGCAGAATGCAAGAAACAGATGGCCTCTAGTGCAGGGCCCCTCAAACTCTCCATGAGCCTCTTTCTTTTCTCCCCCTCAGAGCACTGCCACTCCTGGACTGGGGGGGTGGCATAATCCATCCATGTCTCCAAGTCGTCCTCCCCAACGGGTACTGGGATCATACCCAAGAAGAGCCTAAGTCTACAGTGGGAGTCCAGGTGCACAGATGGTATCACAATGGGAGAAGCTACTACAGGAGAAGCTCTAGGGGTAGTGGGAGACATTAAAGGGGACTGCAAAGGAGTGGTGTCTTCAGAGAGATCTAACATTTTTACTAACCCCTTGGCAGACCACCCCTCAGTAGCTAGCAATCTAAACAGTTTACCTTTAAAACCCTCTATACTTTGGGATCAACCAGGAGCGATTGAGTCACTATGCAAATGAATGACCCGCCAGCCTTTGTGGGACCCTTCAGGCAAGATAATGGAGGGTACTCTCTCGGGATCTATGGAGAGACTGCAGGCGAGAAGGGCCACCATGGTCTGAGCAAACAGGTCAGAGTCCCTTTCCTTCACCTCAACTTTCCCCAGACACTTTACTTGTTCCACAGTCTCAATAATAATAGCATTAGTGGTCCCCAGCGGGATGTCTATCAACAATATGGCCTGCTGGGGGTCTATCCCCTCAGCCTCACTCTATCCCATCATGCGGTGCATGACCAACTTGTGGAGAGTGATTTTAAACTTGGGTGTAGTGAACGACTCCATTCTGTTGCAAATGTAAATACTGGGGTTGCAATTCCCACCCCTGACCACTAGAAGGTGCAGATCCCAGTGGTGCCTCCAAGATGTAACCCCTAGGTGGCACTATCCCAAGGGATATTACCCCTGCCTGCATGACTAGGTGCAGGGTGAGGGGCCTGAGTTCTGTGAACGGGTGCCTCCACCTGGAGGACAGAGTTAATGGTAATGGTAGCGTAGCTGCTCTGGGTACAGCCCTCTGGGACACTGATACCACCTCTAACTCCTCTAGTGGCCTATACTGGTCAGCAATTAGACAGTCACAATGAACGCCAGAATGCAAAGTTATACCCACACTTGGCATACTTACCACCAGGGCTGGATTAGCTGCACTGGCTCTGGAGACCCCCTGCAAAACAAGACCTGCAATGGAAAAAGGCAATAGCAACACAGTATCCCCACCACAAAGGTACACATTAGTCAGGGTAAATGCAAAAATATTTAGATTTGATTTATTGGGGGACATGAACAAGGGAGAGGCAGTAATCTGGAGTTTGATTCTGGGTCTGATTTAATCAGGCTAAGGATGCATTGCCACTAAGAGTCCCTCTAACAGTCACACACATACTCTGGATACACAGTCGGTCTGTAGGCTAGCCAGAAGCATTGCCCAGGGTAGGCTTGCGTTGCAGCTGTTGTTGGGGCTTTTAGGAAGGAAAAAACATAACATGCACTTTAATCCACAATTTGTATTCCAGAGCCGGAGGGCTCAGTTCATAAAGATCAAGCAAAACAATGAAATCAGGTGACACACTTTGATTTGAGCTTTGTTGCAGGGAGCTACTCTGATGTTTACTCACGCTACCCAGACCGGGATGCAGGATGGACAAATGGAGACCTTAGGATGAAGTGCTGGCTTGCCAGGAGAAGCAGGGCCCACACGATGCACTGTGGTGTCATTCCTGTTTGTTGATGTTGAGCAGGGAGCCGAATCTCCAGGCGGGTCTTTCATTAGATGTAACTCTGTGGCGTGAGTGGAAATCTAAGCTGAGATGGTGAGGCCCAGACCAGGTGAACAATTCAGATGCAGTCTGGTAAAGTGCTGGATACAGCTTCCAGCTAGCATGACACATTCAAGCAATGTGGGGAACCAAATCGTGACCCACACTGCACATTCAGCACAATTATAGTAAAGGATAGGCTAATACCACAGTTCAGACGACAGTCCGGTTGCAATCAACAGTGTCTCTGCACAAACCATATGCTCTGCAGTTGTTTCAAGTCCTTACAGGCTGATCACACTGAGGCAAATCTTCGGTCCACACCAGATGAATTTCACTTTGTCACAATTCAGGATTCTGGTCACAATCACAGCAAATTCGGATAAAGTCTAAGATATTAATGCAGGTTTCTTCACTCGAGAAGATGGTAGCAGGCAGACCAGACACAGCCTTCCTGCCAATTCCCCTGCGCTAGTACGCAGGATCAGCTGCTCGAATGTCTCAAGCTGTTCACTCTCTCAACTCCAACTACACATTGACTTACTGCTACAGGCAGCTCTTGGACTTCCCAGGGATCCAAAAAGTTCAGTTGGGTGATCCAACTGTCTGTCACAGCAAGGGCTCCCCCTCCAGGTCCATTTAGGCACCCAACAGTAAAAACTACAATTTCTACAGAAATTCCACTCCCACAAGACCCCTGGGGACAGTCTCCATTTTAGGGTCCCCAGAGGTACTGATTGGTCCAAACTGGCAGTCCAGAACCAAGATGGTGGTGTGAACAGAAAGTCTGTGCTGCAAAGGAAGGCAGGTTAGACAAACTACAATATTATTATTATTATTATTAAAGCAGATAATCAGCAAACAATCATAGGTCCTTGTAAAGCTCCCTCTGCACAATTAGGGATGACAGAATAAAGTGGCTGTATTGCAGCCCGGGTGGGACTTGAGCCTGAAACCACTCAGCACCCACCCAGATTAATTATAAACCACAAAAATGATGCCTCTTAAAGAGACAGGCACAGAGGCTAACAGGGCACTCACATGCAAGCACTTTTAAATGGCTAGAATACAGACACCAGCCTGGCAGTAGGCATTTAGGCAAGCCCAGGAAGACAGTTTAGGAACCCCTATTTGTAGGGGGGTTACACAAATAGACAGGAATAGTGCTGCTATTCATTATTCATATGCAAATAATGAATAGTGCATTACTCATGGTATTTGGACAATACTATTCACTACTCACACACCCCTACCCAGAAGCAGGTTATTTTGTGCTTTTTGTAATCCATTTAGACTTGCAGCATTTGTGTAAGAGAGCAGTGTATCTTTGTGGTCAGAGCTACTGTATAGACTGTGGAACCTGGAGATCCAGGTTTGAATCCCAGCACTGCCATTTACTCACTCTGTACCTCTGAATGAGTCAAATAACTTCCCTGAGTTTTAGTTCACCTAGCTGCAAAATGGGTTAAAGAAGGCCCCCACTTAAAATAACATATTGTACCTCAGCTGGGATACCCTGTGTAAATACATCATAAAAAAACTCTTGATAGAAACATAGAAACATACATAATGCTGTTATAAATAGCCCATCAGTCCATCTAGTCTGCCCTTAATTCACTTCATTCCATTCATTTTGTATTTTTAACCAGGAAGTGAACTGGGCACAGCCCTTTTTCAGTCACGCCTGACATTTAAAACACAACAGTAAACATCACAGACGGTAACAAGTGTATACAATTAACATTACAAGAACAGGAACTGGATTTGTCATAGTGTGCTTTCAATAAGATCTTAAAGTGCTTTTGGTTATTTGCAGTTTTGATTAATAATGTAAAACCATTTAGTAAGGTAGAAGCATACCAAGTAAAGGAACGCTTACTTATAGCCAATTTTATAGAGTTGGGATAGAATAAAGTGTTCATATTATTCCTTCTTTAATATGTTCCCTGATGTATAATAAATGTCTTGGATAAGCATTATGGTAATGTACATTGATAGATCCTTAGTGCAAAAACAGCAGCATGATATTCTATTCTCTGCAAAGGAGGCAACATTTTCATTCCTACACAAAAGAAACAGTGATGGGTCCTCACAGGAACTCTTAGTCCAAATCTGCTGATGTTGTTCAGAATCATTTGCCATTTTAAAGTGAATGTACTTCCTTGATTTACAAACAGAATTGCTCTATAATCTAGGATTGGCAGAAGTATCTGTTTAGCTATTATCATCCAGGCTTTATTGATTAGGACATTGATATTTCTATATAAGAAACCTAGCTTTTGGTTTATTTTCTTACCAATTATATACAAGTGCCCGAGTAAATTCAAGGTGGGACCCAAATAAACACCCAAGTGCTTAAATGATGTCACTCTTGAGATCTCATCGCCATTACTGCCCAAAATTAACAGGTTCTCTTCACCCTGGCCCAGCCTCTGTGTTGTTCCAAACAGCATTACCTATGTCTGTTTCATTCAGTTTCAACTTATTCTGAATCAGCCACTTCGTCAATTTTGTATAATCATCCTGTAATAATCCTTGTATTATATGTACAGACAGGCCCAAGCTGAAGAAGACCATGTCATCAGCATATATAATACATTCTGTGTTCACAAACTCTCTGGGTTAATCATTCACAAAATCAGAAAACAGTAAGGGTCCCAGTACTGATCCCTGGGGACCCCTGTCCTCACTCTCAATGATTGTAAAAAACAAATCTATCCTAACCCTCTGTACCCAGGCACTCAGGTAACTTCTAAACCATTGCAGACTTGACCCAGATATACCATGAGAGTCCATTTTTAACAGCATCTCATGGCATACCGCGTCGAAGGCCCTGGTCAGGTCGAGGAACACTGCACCAGTAATACTCTATCATACCGCTGAGACCTGTTGCCTATCTGGGGTCTTGGTCCAGTTCAATTAAAATCAGCACGCACCCCCTCTGCCATTTGAACTTGTACTACCATCCCATCCTTGTCATGAAATCTTATCCACTCCAATTTACCACACACCTTTTATTACTCTGGAGGAAATTGACCGCACTGGATAGAAACATAGAAACATAGAATTTGACGGCAGATAAGGACCGCTTGGCCCACCTAGTCTGCCCATTTTCCTACCTAACAGATAAGCTGCAGATCCTAATTAACCAACAGCTTACTTCCTCCTACCCCCCCACTAAGACTGCCTTATGTTTGTCCCATGCATTCTTGAATTCCCCCACTGTTCTTGACTCCACGACCTCCTCAGGGAGGCTGTTCCATGCATCCACAACAATCTTTGTGAAAAAATACTTCTTCACATTACCTCTGAGCTGTCCCCCTCTATCTTCAAATTGTGCCCACTTGTTCTTGCACATCTTTTTCTGAAAGATGCCACCCTCTTGGACTTTGTTGATTCCCTTGAGGTACTTGAAAGTTTCTATCATGTCTCCTCTCTCCCTCCTTTCCTCAAGTGTATACATATTAAGCTCCTTTAGTCTTTCTTCATATGTCTTCTGGTGCAGACCCTGCACCATTTTGGTTGCCTCCTCTGGACAGCCTCACTCTGTCTGTCTTTGCAGAGATGGGGTCTCAGAACTGCACACAGTACTCAGATGGGGTCTCACCAACTGTCTGTACAGAGGGATAACAACTTCCTGTTTTCTACTATTGATGCCTCTCCTATGCATCCCAGTATCCCCCCAGCCTTCCTTACTACCTTCTCACATTGCTTGCCCACCTTTAGGTCATCTAATATAATTACCCCCAGGTCCCTTTCCATTTTACTGTTGTCAGTATCACCCCCATTGTGTACTCTTGCCCTGGGTTTTTGTTTCCCAGGTGCATTACCTTGCACTTCTTTGCATTGAATCTGAGCTCCCATACATTTGACCATTCCTCCAACCCTGCCAAGTCTCTTCTCATCCTTTCCACTCCATCTATTGTATCAACCCTGTTGCAGATCTTGTGTCATCTGCAAAGAGACATACTTTCCTTCCAGTTCCTCTGCAATGTTACTTATAAACACATTAAAAAGGACCGGTCCCAGTACTGAACCCTGCGGTACCCCGCTAGTAACCCTCCTTTCTTCACTGTGGACTCCATTTACTGCTACCCTTTGTGTCCTGTTGTCTAGCCAATTTTTTATCCAGGCTACCACCTTGGGACCCACTCCAAGGCTGGCTAACTTGTGTATTAATCTTTTGTGTGGTACTGTATCAAATGCCTTGCTAAAATCTAGGTAAGCCATGTCCACAGCCCCTCCCTGGTCTACTACTTTGGTCACCCAGTCAAAGAAATCTATTAGATTCGTCTGACACGACCTTCCCATCGTGAATCCACACTGCCTTGGGTCCTGTGCCCCACTGGCCTCTAGGTACTCAACAATTCTTTCCTTCAAAAGTGATTCCATCATTTTACCTACCACTGAGGTCAAACTAACTGGTCTGTAGTTTCCTGCCTCTGTCCTGCTCCCACTTTTGTGAAGAGGAATGACATCCGCCCTCCTCCAGTCCTCAGGTACCACCCCATCCTCCCATGATTTGTTAGAGAGTAGTCAGTGGTGTCATTAGTTCTACCCTTAGTTCTTTTAGAATTATTGGGTGAATCCCATCAGGCCCCATTGCTTTGTCCACCTTCAATTTTATTAGTTCTTTCAGAACCCTTTCTTCTGTAAATGGACTGGTATCGACCCTCATCTTCAAGTGTTTCTCTTGTTTTGGTTTGATCCTCCCTTCCTCTTCCTTTGTGAATACTGGTAGAAATATTCGTTCAGTATCCCTGCTTTTTCATTGTCACCCTTTACCCACATTCCCTCCCCTTTATTAAGCCTCAGTATCCCTCCTTTGGTCTTTCTTTGCTCCCTAATGTACCTATAAAAGGTCTTATCCCCCTTCTTAGCAGAGTTGGCTATCCTTTCCTCAGTTTGGGCCTTTGCTATTCTGACTGCCTTCCCAGCCTCTTTCTGCTTTAACTGATAAAGTTCTCTGCCCTTCTCCTTCTGTGTTTCCTTATATTTCCTGAATGCTATCCTTTTCTCCTTAACCTTCCCTGACACCTCTTTTGAGAACCATAGCGTTTTTTTCCTTCGTTGTGTTTTGTTGATTTGCTTTACACAAACGCTTGTTGCCTCTGTGATGGCTGTTTTGATTACTCTCCATTGTTCCTCCACCCCTCCTTCTTGCCTGTTTGCTAGTGCTTTTCTGAGGCACTCTCTCATTTTCCCAAAGTCTTCCCTCCTAAAGTCCAATACTCTTGCTTTTGTGGCTTGATTGTATGGCTGTGTTTATCGTGAACCACACTGTTTGGTGGTCGCTTGTTCCCAGATGGCTACCCACTTCTAAATCTGAGATTCTTTCTCCGTCCCCATTTGAGAGTACCAGGTCTAAGATTGCTCCCTCCAGTGGGTTCCAATACTAGCTGTCTGAGGCATGCCCCCTGTAGGGCATCAAGAATGACCCTGCTCTTGGATGTGCCTGCAGCAAAGGTGCTCCAGTTAACATCTGGCATATTCAGGTCCCCCATCAACAATATCTCCCCTTTTTCTGCCATTCTAAGGAAGCCTTCTATCATTTCCTTGTCCATTCCCTTCCCCTGAGATGGGGGTCGGTATACAACCCCCATGTGGATTGTGGTGCCATTTCCTGTCTCCAGAGTGGCCCAGAGTGTCTCATCTGCTCCCTGTTTACTCTTTAGTTCTGTTGCTTTCATCCCTTCCTTTACATAAAGAGCTCCTCCTCCTCCTCTTTTACCCTCCCTGTCCCTCCTGTAGATTGTGTATCCTGGTATGTTGACATCTCAGTCATGGTTCTCTGTGTACCATGTTTCTGTGACCACCACAATATCCAGGCAACCCTCTTCCATCAAGGCCACTAGTTCAGGGAGCTTGTTACATAGACTACGGGCATTGGTACTCATCGCCCTCCACTTTTTGATGATCTTGTCCCTTTTAGCCCCATTTCTGTCTTTGCCTTTTTTTACATTTACTTCTGGTCTGCTCCCTAATGACTTCTCTACCTTGGTGTTTACCTCACTAATTACTGTTGTTTGTGGGGGGAGGCTAGGATTTCCCTGCTCCTTTTCAGTGCCTCCCCCCTTGGCTGGTTTAAATGCTGCCAATGAAGCATTTAAACCTCTCACCTAGGATCCTGGTTCCTCTGACAGATGCAGACCATCGCACCAGTATAGGTCTGCATCCCTCCAGGTGGCTCCCCAGTCCCCAGTGAAGCCAAAACCCTGAGCTCCACACCAGTTTTTTAACCATTCATTGAATTCCCTGGTGAGGAGTACCCTAGCATCACCCTTGCCATAGACAGGCAGCACCTCCGAGAAGGTTACTGTATGCGCTACTTGTCTAAGATACTACAGGTAAGGTGCAATTATTGTATTAATGTGCAAAAAGGCGTACAGTACTAAGAAAGGTGAGCAACTGTCTGAACAGCCAACATTTCATGTCATTGCTAATACTTCATCAATGTGCTGTCAGCTTACACTTTGATTATGTTATACAGGTGGCACAGACACACACCCTCCCCTTTTTTTAATTCAGCCAATCAGCCAGTGTACCGGGCAACTACATTAAAGTGAACAGTGCTTTCTTGCAAAGTGTAACAGATAAAAACAATTAAAACATTTCATAGTGCTTCATGATCGCTGACAGTGGATCAATCTGCAACACAAAACATGGGCGTAGCTGGGGGGGGTTCCTGGGTGCTCAGAAACCCCCCTCACACCTCCCACTTGCCGACTGTGTCCCCCCAAAAAATCTTTCATTTCTTTTAGCCATAGACTCTGCACAGAGGGTCGAGTCACTCGTGATGTGACCCCCCCCCGGATTTACTCACAGTCGATCTGCCTCCCGAAACCAAGGCTGTGCTGCCCTGCCCATGGTCATAACTTTTCTGACCAGCACCATGATTCCCAAGCATTTAAACTTGAAAAAAATCCTGATGGCTGGTCATCTGATGAAGCCCTGCCTCCGCCGGCAGTGCTCGGCTTGCTCACGAAGAGGTCTCGGCCCACCCCAGCTCCGCATCACGTGTGATTACAGATTGGCAGTCACATGATGCTGAGAGCTGCCGCTCACTGAATGCACACACTGTCTTGGCAGTCTTCATTCCGGACCTGCTGCGGAGATGCTCTGAGCAGCTAGCTTGCTGCCCATAGTGTGTTCAAGGCCGTAAGGCAGCTTCAACATGGCAGCTGCAGTCTGGGAGATGGGGGAGTAATGGACAGCCTCAGCAGCAGGGGGGGGCATCTCTGGGAAGGCCGCAGTAAGGAACTCTGGCCCCAACGTACTCCCTGGAACAGGCAAAATTACAGGCCTTCAGTGAGATGGTGTTAGAAGCCTGGAGGCAGATGGGTGACCTAGCAGGGTGCAGCAGTGAAGTCAGGAGGGAGGATATTTCAGGTAGCTGAAATAAAAATGCACTGCAGCTGAGCACTGAGGTGAAATGGGGCAAAAAACTAATACTAAACATGGATTCAGAAGGGGAAAGGAAAAATTACGAATGCGGGGGGGGTCCGACCTAACAATTTTCAGTGCTGTGGCAGCTGAGCAGGCAATAAGGAAAAATTACAAGGGTGGAGAGCAATTTTGGTAAACTAAAAGTGGCCTAGAAGTGGGGATTTCTATAATTCTGTGCTGATCCATCACACTGGGGCTGATGTGACCAGGGGGTCTAAGGTCAGGAAATTAAAACATGGCTGGCTGGTTGGTCACATCATGAACAACATAAATTAAGAGGGCTAAATAAAAATGATGATAATATGGGATGATGGAAAAATGACCATGGGGAGGGGGTTCTCGACTTCTGGTTCAATGTTTTTTTTTTTACTTCTCTTTATTCGCCTTATTTGTACCGTCACCCGACTCAGTTGGATCCCCTCAATCCTTCACAGCATCCCTTAACCTCCCCAGGAATATGCTCCTATAATGTCACCCACCCAAAAAAAAAATTTAGAAGGAACACCTGGCTAAAATACCTGGGACTGCAGGGATGGATGAGAGTGATTTGAATTTTGATACCTTTTGAGACTCTACAGTTATTGCTTAAAATGCACAAAACTGCACCATTTAACACCTACATTTTCAAAATTTTCCCGGGAGGCATGCCCCGAACCCCCCTAGAAGTGTTTGGGGAAACCCCCCACCACCAAATCCTAGCTATGCCCCTGCAAAACAGCATCAGTTAAAACCACAGATAAACATGTCAAGAAAAGGGAGGTTGGGTGGAAAGGGGAGGAAGGGAAAAGGGCAGGGGGTAACAGGTTAACAAGACTAGTGAGGGACTGTCACACATTTAGGACAGAGAATGTTGTATAGATCAGACCCTGTATGCAAAAGATATATTTTGTATTAATGCGGTTTAGAAGGCATCCATTAGTTAGCATATGACACAACAAAGCTACAGTTCATGCAGTCAATAACTTTTACAGTTATTCATGCGTTTTTTGTTTTTTCATTTTTTTCAAGAAGGGTAACAGATCTAACTCCCTTTTCCAATCTGACCATATGCGAGCACCAAAGTCATAGATCCAGATACTCGCTAGCTTAAAGGATACCTAAACTCTTTATTTCTGGGCTCGCTAATTCAGCAAACTCTGGTTAGAGCCAGAATGGCTGCTAATACATTAATCTGAGAAGGGATATAGAATTAATGTGTGGATTGGATTGTAGTGAATAGTGGCAAGAATGTTTCAGTTCTTTTTTGTGTTTTACTTCAACAAAAGAAAGTTCTTTGTCATGTCTTTACTTTCTCTCTGCAATTTTCAGCGAAGCTTGAAGCTTTCATTTCTCCTCCCTGTGTTGGAGAAGAAATACCGTCTGCCCAGCTTATCCCACAAATCTGTCCACAAAACAGAGCCCTGAGAAATTCGTCTCAAACCAGGCAGCAGCGTTGTCAGTATAACAATGCATCACAGACATGCTTTTTGTTTGGTTCTGCTGACTCCAATTTAGGCTGCTAATGTAACCCTATTCTCATTTTATCTGGTGGGGACTCAGCGTATACCTGTGGTGTGTGTAAGAAGAAAACCCAACTTACAAACCTGACCCCAAGGTAAACAGCAACATGACAGGCAACTTCCTCAGTGTGTACAGTGTTCATGCCATCACTGACATTAGCCTTGGAGAATTGAATATATCACTGTATTTTTGTATCTACAAAGGACTGCTTTCTCACCTTTGCACTTTCCCTGACACCACACACCAAGTGGTGGCAGCAGCAAGTCAGAAAGGTGGATGTGGGTGAGGTGGAGACCACGTGGGGCTGCTGTTGTTGCACCATCACCGGCACACATTTGTATCTGGTTCCCTTAACTCGAGCATCTCAAAGTATCCAACAAGGATAAGTGGAGCTGAATAAAGATGAAGTTAGATGCTTTCAAGCCTGTTTCAGCTGTTGAGGTCAATGGGACTACTAGTGTTTTGGCACAGGGGAAGTCAAAGAAAGGGGGAGAGAGGCTTCACAATTATACATTTTAGCCATCTTACAGGTGTATGGGTTATTTATTATGTGTTACCCTGTTCTTCTGTTGTTTTATTACTCTATCCTGCAAGCTAATTTCTCTGCCCCAGTAACTCCCTGCCAGGAGAATGTATCTTGCTCCAGGGATGGAGATGCAGGCAGACAGACAGTGAAAGTTGCTGCCGGAAGTATAATTGCTGTAAGCAGCAGCAGTGACTCCACAGTTAATGTCAGCGAGCAATTGATAGCACCATGTACTGAAATAGTTTGATGATCCCCCTATAATTTAGGTGAAAAAAGGCAGCAAGCATCCGGTGCCTACCCCTCACCTTTGACTGTCTCTATTCGACTACTCTATCCCATTTCCCATTTCCCATTGAATGCATACCATTTTTTTGGGGGGGGGGGGGTGTTGATTTGTGAAATGTCTGTATTGTCTCCTGGTTACACCAATTGCTCAAACCATTATCCATTTCTACTACATCCTTAAATGCTATATAGTATGATATGCACTTACTTTCACTTCTGATATGAAGTACATCGGAATGTTTCTCCCATCACCTCAAATTGCAGAAATTGTTATCTATTTGAATTGTATCCCTAATATTTGTACTCCTATATTGTACTGTGCCATCACAGTTTTTTTCCTGTTGATGTTGTAACCTTCTGGGTCGTGCCTGAAAATAGTCACTTTTGTGTCTAGCGCACTTACCCAGTTATCAAAAACGAAATAAATAAATACATTTTTGCATGTATCACATTGACATGGGTATGATTACTTTCACCAATTAAGTAAAGCTAACTCGGGTCAGGAGCAAGAAAACACAATTGTTTTCACCAGTTAAGTAAAACTAACTTGGGTCATGAGCAAGAAAACTGTGTGGCAGGGGTAGAGATGAGGGAAGCGCACTGTATTGAATGGAGAGGACATGGAGAGATGTGCTTTAACTCCACTCAGTGTTGGGAGACAGCTGTGGTGCGTTCAATATCCAGCCTCACCCCAGAGTCCCTTCTCTGTATATGTAGCAGTACATCAGCATAGCTCTTGTTATGCAGCCATAAACATCAGAAACCATGGAGAGGTAGAGCCAAAGGTGCCATTTTAAAGTATAGTGCTCCTTACTTGTGGTTTAGTGATTTAATACATTTTTGTCATGTTTGAAAATTGTGCACAAACTTCCATCAAGTTAGAAAGTTGGAATCTAGATCCAGCCATAAGATGATGCTGATGTGAGAGGTGAGGCCGTTATTGAAGCAAGATGGCTATCAAAGACTCATAGAAGCTTTATGTGCCGGCCTGTTTCAGCTCATAATGTCTAACTTCTCATGCATACCAATATGTTAATCGGCACTTATCACATGCATTAGTCTGTTGCATGTGTTTAGTGTCCATTAGCATGTTGGTGTGCTTTAGAAGTTAGACATTATAAGAAGAAGCAGGCAAGCACATAGGGCTTCTTTGAGTCTTTAGTAGCCATCTCACATCAGTGACATCATTATGGCTCACATCAGCACCATCTTTTGGCTAGATTGCCATGCTGACTTTCTAAACCAGGGGAGGTTTATGTACAATTTTCAAACATGACAAAAAAGTATTAAATCGCTAAACCAAAGGTAAGGAGCACTATATTGTAAAATGGCACCTCCGGCTCTAAATTTCCACAATTTCTGATTTTTGAATTAGTGCCCCAGAAATAACGGGTTTAGGTCCTTTAAGCAGTTTGAGATCATAATCTCCCCTTATCTGGTGGGGGTAGTAGTAGTAATAATAATTTTATTTGTTTAGCACCCATTCCCACAGGCTCAGAGCAGGGTACATCATTAAAATACTTTGAATCATGCAAACATATGAAGAAGCCAGCAGAAAACCATTTGATCTATCTAGTCTGCTTGTATTGCAGGGCCCACAGCTTGAGCTACTGTCCTGCCCCCCCCCACACTTCTCCCATCCTCTCTACCCATGTTCCTTACCTTACCTTCCCCTTGTGCCTATCCCAGCCTCTCTTGAAGTGATCCACTATCTTCAACGAGATCACCTCTTATGGCAGTGCATTCCAAGTGTCCACCACCCTCTCTGTGAAGAAGTGCTTTCTGACCTCCCTCCTAAACCTCCCCCCTCCAACTTAGGACTGTGCCCTCTTGTGTTATGGTTGCCACTCAGCTTACAGACACCCTCCTTATCCACCTTATTTATCCCTTTTAAGTACTTGAAGGTCCCAGTCATTTCCCCTCTCTCTCTCTCCTTTCTTCCAGGGAGTACATGTTCAGTGCCCACAACCTCTCCTCCTACACCTTACCCTGCTGACCCACTATAATCTTTACAGCCCTCCTCTGGACCTTCTCCAGTAGGTTAATGTCCTTTTTGAGGGGTGGGCACCAGTAATGAGCTCCGTACTCTAGATGTGGCCTCACCAGTGACCTGTACAAGGGAAGTATAACCTCCTATCTTCTACTACTGATTCCCCTAGCTATGCATCCCAGCATCTTTTTTGCCCTTGCTGCTGCTTTCTTGAACTGCATGGAGTGCTTCAGGTCACTAGTGATTATCACTCACAGATCCTTCTCCTTCTCTGATGCAGATACCTGTACTACGCCCAGGTAGTACTCTGTCCTGGGATTCTTGGCTCCAATGTGCATAACTTTGCATTTCTTGGCATTGAAGCCAAGCTGCAAGATCCCAGACCACCTCCCCAGCTTTTCCAGATGATCATCCTATAGGTCCTGTATCCTTTCAGCTGTATCCTCTCTCCTGCTTGGTGTTGTCCACGAATAGACACATTTTGGCATTCATGCCATCCCCAATGTCATTGATGAAGACATTGAACAACACCGGCCCCAACACTGAGCCCTGTGGGACCCCACTGGTGACCTCTCTGGTGCCAGATAACTCTTCCCCCACAACCGCCCTCTGGGTTCTGTCCCTCAGCCAGTTTTCCACCCATCTTGACATCTTATCCCCAATTCTGAGATCCGCCAACTTCCTGATCAACCTTTTGTGGGGCACAAAGTCAAAGGCCTTGCTGAAATCCAGACAGAGGATGTCTGCCACTTGGCCCATGTCTACTGTCTTAGTGACCCAGTCAAAGAAGTCAATCAGCTTCAAATCACAATATAATAATAAAAAACAGAATAAACTAAGATAAATTTAAAATAAATAAATTAAAACAGAATAAGTAGGTAAAAATAACTGCCAGCAGGGAGGTAAATAACTCAAACCAAATGCCTTTCTGAACAGATAGGTCTTAAGGCCCCACTTAAAGGCCTCCACAGAGGGGGCCTCCCTCAAAGATCCTGGAAGCAAGTTCCACAAGGCTGGGCCACCAACTTCAAAAGCACAATCACCCAATGTCTTTTGCCTAGCCCTGGGAACCTCTAGGAGGCCCACCTCGAAGAAGCAGAGAGGGCAAGTGGTAGGATAGCAAGTCTGGAGGTCACTCAGATGACCTGAACCCCATCAGTAAAGATCTTTATAGGTAAGTAAACTGATCTTGAAGGTGATTTGACACTTCACCAGCAACAATGGGGAAACATAAAAACTGCCATCACAGAGGCAACAAGCCTATGTATGAAGCAAATGAACAAATCAAAACAAAAGAAAAAAAACATTATGGTTCTCAAAAGAGGTGGTGGGGAAGATTAGAGAGAAAAAGTTAGCATTCAGGAAGTATAAGAAAACACAGAAGGAGCTGAACAGAGAACTGTACCAGTTAAAGCAGAAGGAGGCAGGGAAGGCAGTGAGAATAGCAAAGGCCCAAACCGAGGAAAAGATAGCCAACTCGGTTAAGAAGGGGGATAAAACCTTTTATAGGTACATTAGGGAGTGAAGAAAAACAAAGGGAGGGATACTGAGGCTGAATAAAGAGGAGGGTGGGTGTGTAGAGAGGGACAGTGAAAAAGCAGGGATACTGAACGAATGCTTCTGCTCGGTATTCACAAAAGAAGAGGAGAGGGAGGTACCTAATCCAGTCAATAGAAGCACTCTGGTTAGGGAGGTTAATATCAGTCCTTTCACAGAAGAAAGGGTTTTGAAAGAATTCCTAAAACTGAAGGTGGACAAAGCAGTGGGACCTGATGGGATTCACCCCAGAATTCTAGAAGAACTGAGGGGAGAACTAGTAAAACCATTGACTACCCTTTTTAACAAATCATGGGAGGATAGTGTGGTACCTGAGGACTGGAGGAGGATGGATGTGATTCCCCTTCACAAAAGTGGGAGCAAGACAGAGGCAGAAAACTACAGACCTGTCAGTTTGACTTCAGTGGTAGGGAAAACAATAGAATCACTTCTGAAGGAAAGAATTATTGAGTACCTAGAGGCCAGTGGGGCACAGGACCCAAGGCAGCATGGATTTACAGTGGGAAGGTCATGTCAGATGAATCTAATCAATTTGCTTGACTGGGTGACCAAAGTAGTAGACCAGGGAGGGGCTGTGGATACGGCCTACCTAGACTTTAGCAAGGTGTTTGACACAGTCCCACACAAAAGGTTAATAAACAAGTTAGCCAGCCTGGGAGTGGGTCCCAGGGTGGTAGCCTGGATAAAACATTGGCTAGACAACAGGATGTAGAGGGTAATAGTAAACAGTCCACAGGGAAGAAAAGGGGGGTTACTAGTGGGGTACCGCAGGGTTCAGTAATGGGTCCGGTCCTTTTTAATGTCTTTATAAGTGACATTACAGAGGGACTGGAAGAGAAAGTATGTCTCTTTGCAGATGTCACAAAGAACTGCAACAGAAGTGATAAACAAGGTGGGGTGGAATGGATGAGAAGGGACTTGGCAAGGTTGGAAGAATGGTCAAATGTAAGGCAGCATAGATTCAGTGCAAAAAAGTGCAAAGTAATGTACCTGGGAAACAAAACCCAGGGGAAGAGTACACAATGGGGGGTGAGATACTGACAACTACAAAAATGGAAAAGGACCTGGGGTAGTCATATCAGATGACCTAAAGGTGGGCAAGCAATGTGAGAAGGCAGTAAGGAGGGCTGGAGGGATACAGGGATGCATAGAAAGAGGCATCACCAGTAGAAAACAAGAAATTATTATCCCTCTGTACAGACAGTTGGTGAGACCCCATCTGGAGTACTACGTGCAGTTCTGGAGACCCTATCTCCATAAAGACATAGACAGGGTGGAGGCTATCTAGAGGATGCAGCCAAAATGGTGCAGGATCTGCACCAGAAGACATACGAAGAGACTAAAGGAGCTTAATATGTATACCCTCGAGGAAAGGGGGCATGATAGAAATTTTAAGTACCTCAAGAATCAACAAAGTCCAAGAGGGTAGCATCTTTCAGAAGAAGAGATGTGCAAGAACAAGGGACACAATTTGAAGATAGACAGGGACGGCTCAGAGGTAATGTGAGGAAGTATTTTTTCAAGGAGAGGGTTGTGGATACATGGAACAGCCTCCTGAGGAGGTTGTGGAGTCAAAAACAGTGGGGGAATTCAAGAATGCATGGGACAGACATAAGGCAATTCTAGTGGGGGGGTAGGAGGAAGTAGGCTGTTGGTTAACTAGGATCTGCAGCTTATCCATTATGTAGGGAAGTGGGCAGACTAGGCGGACCAAGCGGTCCTTATCTGCCATCAAATTCTATGTTTCTATGTTTCTAAGTTAGTGACAAACAGCTTCCCTCTGTTGGTCAGTGACAACCCAGTTAGGGTAACCCCAGACCTGATAGAGGACACTCGGTCAGGGAAGAACTGAGTGAACTCTTCACACCTGGTGGATGAATTTGCTTTTACTGATTCTAGATAAACAGGATGCAATAACTTGTCCACATTCTGGAAAAGCTGACCAGTCTGTTCTTCCCTGCAGCAATCCCCATGAACAGGAGTATTTCCTTCTTATGGGAGATCACCTTTTGATACTCACCATAATGAGTTTTCAAAACCAGTCCATCCTCGTTGGTCCTGGACTTTTGCCAACAATGCTCCAATCTCTGACCCATAGCCTTACTCTCCTTAAGCTCCCCATTGAACTACGAGGATCCTAAGGAAGAAGTCCAGGTTGTATATGTACTAATGCAACAAAATCAAGGGCTGAGGTAATAGCCTTGTTATAAAACAAAACAGTTTCCACTGATCCCACCTTACAAGCAGCCATCACACCTGAACGATCCATCACCACCTGGATTCCTGCTCCAGACTGTGCAGGGTCATACCCGCATGAAAAAAAACATGCACAGCATGACCGCGCTGTGAGTAGAGTGCATGCCTTTAGAGCGACAAGGGAATTACAGCGATATGAAAGTACTGCTACTCCCTGATGCTCACCATGAAGGAGGAAGTGGATGTGAACACTGCCAGTCGGGTGCTTGGTCTAGCCGCTCTCGTGGTGGAGTGGCTGGCACACCCGACCCTGCAGTGGATGGGGTTGGGGAATGAGGTTTCATTCCCGACTCAGGAATCTTTTGCTTTTATTATTTTTTTCTTGCCCCTATGTTCACACCTCCTCAGAGTTGATTATATGTCTGGGGGTGTGGGGCACAGGGGGTGAAGCTCCCACAAAAAAGGAAAACAGTTGTGTGTTTTCACGCCGTTTGCTGCTGTGTGGTTGTGGTGCATGCAGTATCGTCTGTGACATTATGACCCCGTGCTGCTGCAGACAACCCCCTTAAAGGGCAGTAATGGACCATCTCCACATGGGGTGAACTACAAGGGCAGGGGACCCTGAATGAAAACTTCACTGTGCAGTGACCTGACTAGCAGATCAAATCAATCTCAAGGTTGTGACTCTCAAACCCCAGTGAGAATATTAAGTCCAAGGCATGTCCGTGTTGATAAGTTACAGAAATAACTTTCTTGTCCAAGCTGCAAGAGTTCTTCATCAATCCAGGCATTGAGGTCACCCAGAACCAACCAGCTGGGTGACTCCAGTAACTTCTTGGTGATAAAGTCCACTGGTACCTCTCCACCCTTTTGATATCCATAAATTTTAATTCATGGACACCAGCAGTCATGCAGTGTAGGGCAGACTTTACAGTTAGTTTTGCTGCTGTAAAGTACTCCACAAAAACAGACAGTTGTGTAATACTGTGTATGCAGCTGTCGGTTGTTGTGGAGCTTTGTTAAATTGGCAGAACTAGCTGAAAATGCCACCTCAGGATGGGGAGCACGTATGGTCAATTCAAGACAAAAATCCTGAATATAAGACAGCCCAGTGGTGGAGAGGGCTGAGTTGCTGGGTGCCTCATGTCCCGCCATGCCGGCAACAATGGTTCAGAAAAAGACACAGGTCACTCAGGGACTGGCCATGACAGGGAGGACTGAGCATTCCGAGGACTGCTCTCCTTCCTTTGGGGGGGAGGCACGTGCATCCCACTAAGCAGCTGCCACCTGGAGTATTTAGGTGGAAGCACAGTGGAATGTCAGGAAAGGGTCCTTACTTGCTTGACACCAAGAGGCATCTCTGTGGAGGTGGAACTTGCATCTCATAATTGCATGTGCTGTGGGGCCGGGCCAAAAAAACAGAGGAAAATTCTGGGTCATGGCTGATTGAAGACCCGGTCCCAACAGGTCCCACACTGGTGACTGGGTATCTCTGTGGTCCTGTGGCAGAAGACCAACAAATGGAGCATGGTAAGTCCCAGGGAAGCTGGATGATGTAACTGGGGGGATCGGTCCAGATGGTGACTGGTCAGCAGTTGAGGAAGACAAAATATTGATTAAAAAATCCTGAGTATGCCACCATCCTACATTGCACAACTACTGGTTTGGTCATGACTGTCACTGGAGGGGGCAAGTGTTGATTTTTCTTGAACTGTTGCTACCTTTATTGAGCACCCACTGCTCTTCCATGTGTTCCTTCATACAAAGACTTTTATGGGTGACCTAGAGGTTTTTGTCCACACTACCTGTCCCCATGTACCCAGCTTTACTACTACCCCACCCCAAGTAATTACTATGCCCTTAACACTGTCCCAACCATGCTTGAAACCATTAATGATTGTTTGTGCCCACCACCTCACTGGCAGACTGTTCCACAGCTAAACCACTCTCTCTCTGTAAAATAAGACTTCCTCATGTCCCTTGTGAATCTCCCCTCCCAGCTTACACTCTTGTTCCTGTATTGTAGATCCTCTATTCCTGCTGAAAATGTTCTCACAGTTCACTTTGTTCATTGCTTTTAGGAACTTGAAGGCCTCTAACATAGCTTCCCACCCCCCGTTCAGGTTTCCAGCAAAGTACATATTCAGTGGCCCAAGCCAAGCCTTGTAGCATATGCTCTGAATTTTGGTTACCCAATGCTGCACTATCTCCAGCTTGTCTGTCTTTCCTTTGGTGAGGACTCCAGAACAGGGGTCAGTACTCCAGGTGTGGTGTGGCTTCACCAGGGATCTATAGACAGAAAGTAATACCTCTTTTCTCCTGCTGTCAAAACCACTCTCAAAGCACCCCAACATCCTGGTTGCCCTACTGTACACTTTGTTACATTGGCTAGATTGTTTATGATGACTACTAGGTCCCTTTCCTCAGTAGTAGTGCCCACCTTAACCCCTCCAATCCAATACTCTATCCTAGGGCTCTTATTCCCTATGTGCAAGAATGCATGGGACAGACATGAGGCAATTCTTGTGGGGGTAGGAAGAAGTTGGCTGTTGCTTAACTAGGATCTGCAGCTTATCCAGTAGGTAGGGAAATGGGCAGACTAGGTGGGCCAAGCGGTCCTTATCTGCCATCAAAGTCTATGTTTCTATGCATTACATTGCACTTTTTGCATTAGATTTCAACTGCCAAATCTTGGACCACCTCTCCAACATTTGTAGGTCCCTTTACAACTCCCTGACCCCCTTCTCACTATCTACCCTACCACACAGCTCAGTGCCATCTGCAAAGAGACACATCTTGCTTTAAATTCCTTTTCCCATGTCGCTGATGAACATATTGAAAAGGACTGCACCCACAACTGATCTCTGTGGCAACCCACTGATGACCACCCTCTTCCAGGATTTGACTCTGTTTACCATTACCCTCTACTGTCTCACTCCAACCAACTTCCCACCCATCTAAGTACATCCTTTGCTGCACCTAGATCTTCTAACTTCTTCAGCAACCTCCTGTGTGGTACTGAGTCAAATGCCTTGCCAAAGTCGAAGTAGAGCAAATCCACTGCATGTCCCTTATCCGCTGCCTTAGTTAGCCAGTCACTGAATACTATCAGGTTGGTGTAACAAGACATCCCTGCCATAAACCCAGGTCACTTACTATCCTGAAGCCCATTTCTCTCCAGGCAGTCCACTAGGTCCTCTTTAAATAGTGTCTCTATTAGTTTACCCACAACAGAGGTAAGACTGACAGATCCATAATTACACAATTGTTCCTTGTCTCTACTCTTGTGGAGTAGAACTATTTCCACTACCCTCCAGCCTTTCAGAACCTCCCCCTAACTGAATTGAGCTACGGAATACTCTACCAGGGTTCAGCCAGTTTTGATGAATGTTCCCCATGAACTCTCTGATGCATCCAATCTAGCCCCCAGGCCTCATCTCGCTTCAGGGCTGCAAGCCCATTTCTGACATTTTCACTTGTGAATACCTTTTGCATCACTTCTGGGATCTTCTTTTCAGCAGTCTTTATGTCGCTTTCTAGCAAAGGCTCACTGTCCTCCTTTGTAAATACTGAGCAGAAGTAGTGGTTAAGAATGGTTGCCTTGTGCTTGTCCTCCTCTATTACCCTGCACCCTCTGTCAGCTTAACAATTCTTCCTCACATCGTTCTTTTTTTTCCTAATCTGTTTGAAAAACTGTTTTTCTTCTTACCTCGACCCTATCCACAATATGCAGCTCTGTGTTCAGTTTGCATTCCTGGCTGCCTACTTGGCCTCCCTTGTCTGCACTTGGTAATCCCTCCATTCTTCATCCCCTGCTTCTCCTTGTACCTGGTGAAGGCCTTCCTTTTGACCCTCATTGCATCCCTGACCTTCTAAGAGAATCAGATTAGCCTCTTGTACCTGTTTCTCTTGGTAAACTTCATCAAGCATGACTTTGTTGACTCAAGAATGGCCCTTTTAATTTCTCCCCATCTTTCCTCTACTCCCCTGATTCTGTCCACTTTAACCAACCTATCCCAGACTAATACCTTCATCTGGTAAAAGTATGCTCTTCTGAAATTCAGGATTTCAGCCTTGTTACCCCTCCTCCGGATACTGCCCCTTCAACCCCCCATTAAACTCCTGAGTCGCCCCCTTCACATTCTTTTCCTTCCCATTCTCTCTAGTCCAAACAGAGAGGACCTCAGAAAAGGTCAAAGAAGCCCAGTGTACCTTTAATCTGTTCTCCAGGCTTCAAACATGGTTTTTCACTGCCTTCATAGGCTGGTTTATCAGATCATAGGTAGCCAAGTGTGTCAGCACCCACAGCACCCCTTCCCCATCATCCTCCCTATCGTATCCATATTCTGCATGGCCGATATCCCAGGAAGGCATCTGACTACCACCTTCCCTTTCCCCCTCCATCCACCACCTTCTCCACCCCTTTAATTGATTCCCCTAGGAATAAAATACTCCTTGTTATCTTCCTCCTGTTCTCGCCCAGTGGTGCCACCAAGTCATCCTGCCTACTCTTTCTGACTGGCTCTGATTCACCCTTGGTGGAATCAGGTACCTGTGCCTCCTTCAGAGGTGCAGTGTCATTTTCTGTCAGGATTTCATGGATTTGGATGACCACCTTGTGACTGTGCCTGCCTCCCTTCCCCCCACCCAGCCTCCCCACCACCCTCCAGCTCTTGGGCCATTTGGTTTTTGGGGGAGTGCAGGTGAAGGGCATGAGTACCAACTCAGCTGGTATTGTAGGTGAGTTATCTCCTCTCTAGCTGCTACCAGCTATGCATGAACCTCCCCAATGATTTTACATATGGGGCAGTGTCCCCTCCTTCAGAACAGAACCCTGGAGATGAGACCCACAGTCACTACAGCTGACTACCTCCCCACTGTACCTATGCTCCATACTGTCAGCTGTCACACTATATACAGTAGCTGACTGGACAGCCAGCATTAACCTTTACTTCCTTCAACCTGCCTACTACTCTTTTACTTAGTCCCTAAACTGGCCTACCCTATAGAGGGAGTTGTGCCACAGATACTGATTTACATGGTTGCAGGTCTGCCTGCCTGGCACCCCTTTCGATGTTCTGTTATTTCCCTACCCTAGATAGTGAGTTTGCTACAGCTACTAATTAACACAGTTCAGCTACTATAAAGTTTATACACTCATTGATTGCAAAGTAAATCTAACCCAGGTAAGGAAATTACTAGGATACTTTACGTTACCTGCCTTTCTGCTTAAAAACTGCAAACTATATACTTATACCTATAGTGCACAATCCAATGTTATCAACTATATATGCTTTCCATCCCCTTCTAATTGTTATTTTCAGCTTCTTAGTGTTTTGGTCAGTAAAAGTTTACTTTCTGCCTAAGGATTCATCTGTGCAATAATGGTATTATTGTATTCTTCTGGTGCCAAATCGTCATGTTTTGGAAGTGAATAATTCCCCCAGGTGCACTTGCTGAGCATTTATTCATTTACCCTTTGCTAAGCCAGTAACCCATAACCACAGGAAGAATACTGCTTATTACAGTGATGGATGGCATGCATTCAGGAAGCCCTAGCATAATACTCGGAATGAACTCCAGATGAGGACATGACAGATAATGAGATCATTTGCACTACCTGATTGTGAAAGGTTAAGTAGGGCTGGAGACCAACTGCTGAAAATAAAAAAACAAAGAGCAGCAATAGTCCCCAGCATGAGCAGTATCGTAGCAAATTCCCGGAAGGCCTGGGAGCAAGGCGATGTTACAGGGCCCCTCCCCAGTATTGAATAAGCATAAAAATCATGATTTGGGCCCCTCAAACCTCGTGGGCCTAGGTGCCACTGCACCCTTGTAGCTATGCTCCTGAGTATGAGTAGAATCTGAAGTTGTTACTCTTATTTCACTTCATGCCAACATCAGTCATCCTGAGAGGTTTTAAGAATCACACACTTAAGCCATGTTTACACGACTGACTTTCCTCCTTCTGGGGAGAGTTGAAGCACTGCCCCAACCCAAAAAGATGCTCGGCTTCTGCATTTACACAGCCCCTCTGAGCGCTGATGCAAGACATGTTGGAGAGGGGCTGAGAGTCAAGGAGCAGTCGACTAATAAGTCAAAAGACACCCACAAGATCTGGCACGTTGAAGAGCGTGGTGCAGCCTGTCCACACGGCTGCGTAAACCACTCACTCTGGAACGTGTTCCCAGACTTTCTGGGACTGCAAGAGTGAAGTAAGGGCAAGTGTCCACACGGCGGTATTTGAACCGCAGCAACCCACGCACTCAGGTTGCTGCAGTGCAAATGCTGTCATGTATACAGGGCTTTAGAAAGACTGGATGCTTCTTTTATGAGACTTCTACAAGTGATCTTTTGGTTTCCTTCTTGATGGCATGCAGTGAGCACTCTATCAAAGAGGCCTTAACATGGTTTATAATGTAGAAAGGTAATCTTTTACCTTTTCTTGCATTTTCAAGAATGGAAACATGCAGCAAAGAACTAGGACTAATAGTACTCCTTACTCCAGGGCAAAAATCTGCAAAGGCCAGGAAATTTACTATATGTCCTATTGGCATGCATTAAATCAGTTCATAAAATAGGAAAACTGAGGCCACCTGATTTGCTAACAGGTCCTTCAAATGTATGCAAATATTTCACAATAATTGCACACTTCAGGACTGAGACTTTTAAGCAGGCGCATCACACAATTAGCAAATCAATCCAACTTCGCCCAAGAATGGACCTGTCGTCATAAACATGGCTGCCATCTTTACTCACAAAAAAACTTCAGCTAGGCCCTAAAAAGAAAATTACCTTAAACTGAAAAATTATTTAATTCTATTATTCCCCCACATACCTACAATTACACACATGAGCAAGCATTTGTCAAAGCCAAATGTTTGCTTACTTATATTTGCTGTGTGGGAGTTTGGCATCGATAGTGCAGAGGCAATAAAATGAACAAATAATAACATGAGTTATAACAGGGAAATTGTCATGATTGGGAAATAAAGAGGTTCACACATAAGGCTGTCAATTTCTTAGTCTGTGACTTTGAATTTTCAAAATACTAGTTTTTTGCCACAGCATATTAACATGAGAGGAGTCATTTATGAAATGCCACCCAAAACATTGTTTCATGGAACGACCGTGAAGACAGGTTTTTTTTTGGGGGGGGCGGGATTTAATAATTACATCTGACATGTTCATTCGATGGAGGCAAAAAACATGTGTATGTTGAAAATGTGGGTTAAAAGTAAAAATATTGCAAAGTTATGAGTAAACATTGAACAAAATGCCATTTATTCATAATTTATTTTCAATTTTGACCTAAAATCTTTAACATAATCTTTTTATTACATCGCCTTATGAACATGGCAGATTTTATTTTAGAAATCCTGTTCAAAATGTCATTTTGCAGCACAAATGTGAAAAGATGTGGTTGGGTTTAACCAGTTTTCCCTCCCTGTTTTAATATTTGTAGCCACAGCCTTTGGGGGTGGGGCCTCTGTGGTTCGGAGGTTGCTGCATGGGAGGTGCAGGCTATAAATTTGGATTTTTGGCACCTTTGTGGTTGATTGGTCCCCATGCTGAGGTTTCAGTGAGTGGTGTGCAGAAGCAGGGCTGACAGCCTGCTCCTGCCAGTTCTTACCCTGTTTAAGATCTGGGTCCAGGGAAGTGGCGGTGATACAGTGGTATTGGTTCCCATGGTGATGGACTCCAGTGGGGTGGTGGGATGTGAACCTGCAACTCCGGGTGTGCCATCGACAGTATGCACAATCCAGCTTGGTGATATGTGAGAGCCAAAGAGAGAGTGAGAGAGCTGGGAACTTGGGAACCGCAGAGGCAGGAGGGATGGTGTGCTTACACCTAAAGCCCCCCGACCTGGTTTTGTCGTGTGGTGACCAGTAACACCCTAGTGGTAATTTTGTGTAGGGAGGTCAAGAAGAACTGGAGTGGTGAGGATGTGCACCTTGAGAAGTTGGGGGAAGTCCGGAGGGAGTCCAGCATAGGAGATGAAAGTAGTGGGAGCCCCTATGTTCATGGGTGCCCTTTTGCTGCCCTCACAAATGTGTGGGAAGGAATGGGAGCCCAAGGAGTGGTTCTGCATGAGCCGATCCATGATTAGGAAAGGTGCCAAAATGTGAGATCTTGGCCTCCTAAGCAGTTGCTGCACAACTCCAGTTTGTGCCCCCCCTTCCCAGACCAGGGAATGTAATAGGGTGGAGGGTCTTCACGACCATGAAGAACCACTAATGAATTGAAGTTACCTCCAATGTTGGATCCTGTGGCCTGGAGAAATGTAGTCTGTAAATATGTTCAAATCTGGTCAGCATTGTTATTAAATGGATCCCTCGATTTCAGCAGAATATCTGTGTGGACATTCCATTATTGACATCTTGTTGCTGTTATGAACTGTGGCTGTCATAACCAGTTTAAGTCCCCCACAGCCCAGCACCCAATGCATTGCACCCCCCCATACTGATGGATGCATTGCAACAAAGCTATCAGCTGGTAAGACCGTTATTTAATGGACCTGGTCAGTGTTTTCTGCTTTGTGACCTTCCTCCCCATTCTGCACCATCTGGCATACTCCTAGACATGGGGGGGGCTACAGAGATTTTGGGCAGGATTTGAAAAATAGCATGCATGTTCATGACGTGGGGTACAAAAATGTCTATGTTGAAAATGTGGGGTCACAATCTGGTAAAATAGCAAAGGTGGGGATAAACATTGAAGAATTTCCATGTTTCATCATTTTGAGATTCTAACCCCACATTTTCAACATAGTCTTATTATGACCTGACCAATTTTTTATTTTATTTTCTTCTTTGCTAGCCAGGTAAGATTCATGAAGCAGAAGGCCTGTTTTCAGGGGCAGCTTGGGAGTACTGGGGAGATTAAGTAACCTGCTCAGGGTCATACAGTATGCGCATGGAGGTTGTGGGAATCAAACCCAGATCTGCTGGATGTACTAAGCTCAACCACAGCTCATTACTCTAACCTCTAGGCCACACTGCCAACCCTTATGATCAAGTTAAGTGGGAATTTTTAAATCCTGTCTGAAAGGTGATTTTAGGAACAGCTTTAACCTACGTTTTGGGGAGGTTGTAAAATTACACTATTTAGTTCATGTGGGTAAAAAAGGTTATCATGAGTCATGCCTGTTTAGAATTTTATCTAAAACTAAAGTGGCTGTCATTACAAAAATCTGTCGTCGTCCTCCCCACCCGCCAAGGTAATCAAAAAATGTACAGCTTTTAAGGGCTCAAGCATCTGGCTATGGTCTGTCTCAACTACCCCACCTGATCAAATTCAGGGAAAAAAATGACTTATGGCTGCAGTCTGTTTCTTTCACTTTGCAGGAGTGTCTCCCTCATACCTCAGTATTGGAGCCATTTTAAAATAAATTACACTGTCAGCTAAGGTCTCACTCTTCAACACTCCCACTGCCTTTAAAAATACTGCTGTCTTGTCTTCTCTCTCTCTTCTCCTGCACCATTTCAGCTCTCACCACTACAGAGTTTCAAAGAAGCTGAAACATATAGCCTAGGGGATATTGCCTCCCTACCGTTCTTTGCCACTGCATTTATTTTAAAGTGGATTGTTGCACTGTATTATGAATACTCATATGTCTGACTTGTTTACTACTGTTTACCTGAAGGCAACAGCACTTTATTTTTATTGTATCCGATAATTTGATACCTTGACCCTGATATTCAAACTTGCGCAGGGCTATGGTGCAAGTGGTTGTTCTGCACAACTGAGTTGTGCTGGAGCACAAAAGTGATATATTCAACCAAGATGCACAATAGCGCATCTCGGCTGAATATATCATAAAATGCAGGCAGAGCAACTACGATGTGCCAGTGCATCCCCCAGACAGGTCTGAATACCTGGAAAGTGACTGCACCAGTGCATCTGGAGATGCAAAATGTGCTATTTCCAGATATTCAGACCCAAACATGCAAATGAGGCCATTATGCATGCAAGGTGCAAATTGAGCCATTTGCATGTCATTATGGCTCCATTTGCATGAGCTGTGCAGGGCTGGGCCGGCAAAATGCACCGGGCACCCTGCCTATGCATGCTGTAATGATACCAGGCAGTCTAGTGACCCACCCATCCCCGAGTCCCGATCCCCATAAATGTAGGAATGCAATAATCCCTGGTGGTCCAGTGGTCCCCCTCCCATCCCTGAGTCCTGATCCTCATAAATGTAATAGCACAATAATCCCTGGTAGTCCGATGGTAACCTCCACTCCAATCCCTTAGTCCAATCCCTGTAAATGACAATATAAGAAAACATGGTGCTCTAGTGGTACCCCCCCCGCCCACACAGGACCTTCATCCCACCCTACTCCTCCTGTCCCAGCAGTGGCCATACGTCGGCAGGCAGCAAACCTCACCTGCACACCTCCATGTCTGCCCTTCAAATGACAGCGTACAGTATCCCCCGCAAGCTCATTGGGCAACACTGTTGACCAATGGGCTCACAGTGTGTACTGTACTCTTCCATTCACAAAGTTCTACTTTGTGAATGGAAGTGTACAGTACACACTGAAAGCCCATTGGTCAACAGTGTTGCCCAATGAGCTTGCAGGGGATACGGTACTCTGTCATTCAGCGGGCAGCCTTGGAAGTGTGTGGGTGGATTTTGCTGCCCATAGATGGGCTGCTGTAATGCATGGCGCAACACAGCAGCCACCAGCCCCTGGATAGCTGTCCCCTTTGTACCCCAACTCTCCAAGCTGTACAGACACATACCATATGTACCCCGGTAGTCTAGTGGCCCCCCTCACATCCCTGAGTCCTGATCCCTGTAACTGTCATAATGAAATAAACCCTGGTGGTCCAGTGGTCCCCCCTCCAATTCCTGAGTCCTGATCCTCGTAAATGTAATAGCACAATAATCCCTGGTAGTCCAGTGGTACCCCCCACACCCATCCCCAAGTCTGATCCCCGTAAATGACAATATAAGAAAACTTGGTGGTCTAGTGGTACCCCCACCCACACAGGACTCTCACACCACCCTGCTGCCCCAGTCCCAGCAGTGGCCATACATCAGTGGGCAGTAAAACCCAACCGCACACTTCCATGGCTGCCCACCAAATAACAGAGTACAGTATCCCCTGCAAGCTCATTGCGTGGCACTGTCAACCAATGGGCTTGCAGTGTGCACTGTGCACTTCCATTCACAAATTGTGAATGGAAGTGTACAGTACACACTGTGAGCCCATTGTTCAACAGTGTAGCCAAATGAGCTTGCAGGGGATACTGTACGCTGTCATTTGGTGGGCAGCTGTGGAGGTGTGTGGGTGGGGTTTGCTACCTGCTGATGTATGGCCACTGCTGGGACAGGGGGAGTGGGGTGGGATGAGGGTCCTGTGTGGGTAGAGGTACCACTAGACCACCAGGTTTTCTTATATTGTTATTTATGGTGATCGGACTCAGGGATGGGGGTTGGGGGTAACACCAGACTACCAGGGATTATTGTGCTATTACATTTACAAGGATCAGGACTCAGGGATGGTAGGGGAGACCACTGGACCATCAGGGCTTATTTCATTATGACAGTTATGGGGATTAGTACTCTGGGATGGGGGGCCACTAGACTACCAGGGTACATACGGTATGTGTCCATTCAGTTCGGGGAGCTGGGGCACAAAGAAGACAGCCATCGAGGTGCTAGTGGCCGCTGTGTTGCGCCATGCATTACAGCAGCCCACCTGCGGGTGGCTACAAGTTAGGCCTGTTTTCTACGGGTGTAACTCTGTGTCCAGGTATGCGACACATCTCTGAGATATGCCGGCAGATGCGCCGCACATCTCGGCTAAATATTGGGATGTGCCGCGTATGCATGGGCACGCACCCTGGAGATGAGCCGCATACATTATGGATATGCCTCGACACATCTGGAGTTGCACAGTGCATCTTCAGCAACTCTGGAGGTGCACCAGCACAACTCAGTTGTACCATGCACATCTCCTTTGAATATACTGGCCCATATGTATAATCTGTGTTTTCTGTAACTATGTATTTTACCTGTCTGCTGGCCTTAAATGGCACAAGGTACTGTATCTTATGTAACTTCTTTATGTAAAGACCACTTGTACTGTAATTCCTACACTCATGTTTGAAGCCTGTACTATTGTGTGTTTACTTATCGGCATTGTTTAATGTGCCATGTTTGTGTCTCGGACTGTGACTGAAAACAGTCATCTGGATCAATGCATCTACCCAGTTACCAAAGATATAAATAATTATCAGCTTACAACACTCTCAAATGTGTACACACTCATCCTGTGGCAGTGGATCAGCTACACTGCACCACTCACACTGGTACAGTATTCTTCGTGTAAACAGGCAAACAGTTTCTAACAGCGATATTTTGCAGATACTGCCTGAGCACAGTGTAATCAGATGGCAATTACTCCAATGTGTCATGCAGGAAAGTGTGACATCTTCATCTCAGAGTGTTTCATCTAGGTAGGCAGCACTGTCAATGGAAGGAGGAAGGTGAAGGAGGAGATTGGGCTCCCAAACACAAGGGAAGGGGGGACCTATGAGAGAGCAGGAATGATGGCTGAGATGCTGAATGAATACTTTGATTTTAATTAATGGCACCAGTGATGCAACCAGTCTTTAAAAAAGTATATGCACAAGTTTCCAAAATATAAATTATAGGCCATGGATGTGTTTTGGTTGCCAAATCTGTCTTAGTGAAAAACTTCACGAATTGCCCACTTCTCTATTTTGCAAAATTGTAACGAGTTTTCCTAGGGAAATGGCACTTTTTAAGGCAAAGTCAGTTAAGTAATGGTGAACTTGCAAGACTTGAAAAAGTTGTCATGTCAGGAATTTGGCAAACTTCAACAAATTAATTTGCAAAGAGAAGTTTGTCAGCTTTGCATATCCCTAGTCTGGGGGCTGCATAGGTTCCATAAAAATCAGGGGATTTGGTGCCTTGTGGTGCATTATGTGGGTGTTTTGTAACAGGATTTACTACCTTGCGACCACTTTCTGCCAACTTAGCAAGTCTCACCCCAGCCCCCCTTTCCAAAAGTCACTGACCCTCTCCCTGCCCAGCATGTTACCCCTTCCCCAGCTCAATAAGTCGCTCCAAGTCTCCCTCTGAAAGCCCAGCAAGTTGCACCCAAACCCTATCTCCAGCAATGCAGGCTGCTCCTAGCTCCCCAAGCAAGTTGTAGCAGGTAGGGTTAAGGTGAAAGACATCTGCTCTATACTGTGTAGGTGAAACCCTTCAAAAAATGATTTGCCAGACTTGCTAGTCATTTCAGTAGTTTTATTTAGTTGCCCCTACGTTTCGCTCCATGTCTGGAGCTTGCTCATGGGTTTTTTACTTTTTTCTGTTAAACAAAAATATTTTTTAGTCATTCACATCTTTTGTTCTTTTTACAGTATTCATCATTTTTATTAATTTCATCATAAATACTTATTGCAATGTTATAATTACCTAACTATTGAGTGCTTCTTTAGGTATTGAATTATTTTACTGTTACCTTGATTTTCACCTTTATTCAAAATGCCATCTATGAGTAAATCAAAATACTTTTCTTTAGTTACAGCACATTTCATTCTTTAAGATGGCTGCCTCTCTTATAGCATCCTGCTTCATTTGCATTGCAATTGCTAAACAGACACATTATTTTTACATTTTGGAACTAGCACTGACATCAAACGTAACTGGCTGGTACCTGTGAGAATGCCCCCCTTTTCCAACTTTCTGCAGCATGAAACTCTGGCAGCTTTGCTTTAAAGTGCTTCAAACTCTTTCGTTTTCCTTTTATTTTCAATAGCTGAAAGCAAGTTCAGTATTTTTACTCATTTTGTCACCATATTGTGCTTATTTTAATAATCAAAACAGTTCTTCTACTAAAAACTTATACTTTAGGTATTTTACCTTATGAGTGCGTTTCTCACTACAAACTGTAGTATTCCAATTGTGTCCTGCTCAGACTGCACTCTTTGTTCTCACAAAGCCACCTGACCTCTCAGACCCACCCACGTAAAGCCATCGGGGATTATAAATCCCACAGTGTTCTCACAAGCGCAAGGTTGGTTGCTATGCAACTGTACACAGCCAGATGTCTAAAGCTATGGCTTTTCTGGGTGTATCCTTCGTGCACTTTCTGCAATGCGGTATCTCTCGATAGGTTTACTGTCAATTCCATGTTATAGAAAACAGATAAAGGTTCTCTCCTACAGGCAAGCCAGTGTGGTTGGGTATCTCACATCCTATAACACATTAACTCAGTCTGCCTTAATTTTATCATTAATAACCCACAGATAAAAAAAGAGGTAAAAAGGGAGGGGAGATTCTGGTAGGGGGAAAGGGAATAGTGCATACTTCAACTCTGATGCTAATTCATAATTTTTCTTACCATTTATTATTTATATATGTTTACATCTCCTCATTATTAGGATGTACATATTCTTGCTGTTTTACATAACTCACCTTGACATCCGTCCTCCCACATACCTGTGTATTTTGTGCAGTTCATCCCTAGGTGCAAGATTACCAATTCACCTCAACGTTCATCCCTATATCAGGATTTAATGTTCTGAAATTAAATCTCCACCTCATTTCTCTGCTCTCTAGCAGCTTTTTGTAGTCTCCACCACTTTCTGGGGGAGCAACAACCTCCAAACCCCAAAATCGCAGGGAGGCTCCTGTGTGGTTTTCCATGTTGAAATGTTGGGCTACTGGTGATCTCACCTCATTCCACCTAATGTTCCCTTTATGCTCCTGTATGTGTACCTTCAGTGCTCTTAGTTTGCCCGACATATAGCCGATCTCAAGGGCACTGTATTACATAGACCTCCCCCTCTGTGGTGCAGCTGATATGGTCCTTAATTTCAAATTCCTGACTTGTGTGTGGCTGCTTTAAGTTTTTCTTTCTACTCGTGTGTCCACACACCGAGCATCTCCCGTAAGGTATCATACCAGGCTGCAATGGTCCAATAGCAGCTGCCCTCCTTTTGGTTCTGTTTTTTTAAATTGTGACTTTACCAATCAATCTTTCAGATTTTGTACCTTTTTGGCTGCTGCTATGGGCCTAGCTTGCAATCCTGCTATATTGTGGTTATCAGTTGTTACCAAATGCCAATTTTGATTGATGATTTTCCTGATCTGTGTCATCGTGTGGTTGTATTTAACTGCTAGTACAACCTTCTCAGTTGTTCGTTGCTTTGGTTCACTATTTTATAGTGGTTCTCTTTCCTGGTTCTGAATTCTGTACTCTGCTCTGAGTAAGGTGTTTTGTTTATAGTCCCTCTCCCTAAACCTCTGTAACATGTCTGTCTTACTTTATTCAAAATCTGCCTCAGAGCTACAATTTCTTTTCACCCTTACCAACTGCGAGTAAGGTATACTTTCTTTCAGTTTTTGTTCATGTAACTATTACCATGTAGCAGCATATTCCTACCCATACTCTCTCTGTAAATTGTAGTTTCAAATCTTTGATTTTCAATTTTTATTAGTAAATCTAAATATGCTATTTCTGTGTTGCTATGCTGTATGACAAACTTCAAGTTTTGATTTCAACTGTTCAGCTATCTATTAAAATTATGAAGTTCATTTTTGTCTCCCTTCCACAGGCATAGTGTATTGTCAATGTACCTATACCATGCTATAATATTGTCATAAAACTGAGTATGATCAACATTGAGTGCTGTTGTCATTTCAAAATCGTACATGTAGGAGTTGGCATAGGTCATAGAAACATATAGAAACATAGAAGTTGACGGCAGATAAGGACCGCAAGGCCCATCCAGTCTGCCCATTTCTTTTTCTACCTCATAAATGTGCCATCGGCCTTTGCTCTGTCAGTGGCCTATCTATTCATAGTCATTTGTATTGCTCCCTTATGCCTATCCCATGCCTGTTTGAAGCCCTGCACTGTATTCATAGCCACCACTTCTTGTGGTAAGCCATTCCATGCATCCACCACCTTTTCTGTGAAAACAAATTTCCTCACATTCCCCCTTAATCAGCCCCTCTAATCTCATGCTGTGTCCTCTTGTCCTGCTATTTTTCTTATATTTAAACATGTTAGACTCTTTCACCTTGTTAATGCCCTTAAGGTGTTTGAATGCCTTGATCATATCACCCTCTCTCCTCCTTTGCTCAAGGGTATACATATTGAGCTCTGTTAATCTGTCCTCATATGTCTTTTGATGCAGTCCTCACCATTTTGGTTGCCCTTCTCTGGACTGTCTCAATTTGGTTAATGTCCTTGTGAAAGTGTGGCCTCCAATACTGCACGCAGTACTCCAGATGGGGCCTAACCAGTGTCTTGTAAAGAGGGATTATTACCTCCCTCTTACGACTTGCGATACCCCTACTAATACACCCTAACACCCCCCTAGCCTTACCTACTGCGTCATGGTGCTGCCCATCGCTGTACCCCTATCTTGCTTATAGAATATTCCATTAAATTCAAAATAATTGTGACTAAGCATAAACATTGCTAGTTCTTGTAGCAACTCTGTTCTTAGTCTTGCTGTTTCTTCTCTTAAATCTAGCATGTTCTCCATACTGTTTACTCCCTACTCATGAGGTATGGACGTGTACAAGTCTGCAACGTCAAAAGTGACTGGTATGATATTATCCGGTATTCTTCTCTCTGTCCATCGCTGTAGTTTCTGTATGATGTCTGTTGCATCTCTAACACGTGCCTGTGTTCCCTCTACCACTAGTTGCAGGTGGAAATTTATATATTTGGATATGGGTTCAAATATTGAATCTATGCCCGACACAATAGGTCGGCCTGGTGATGTTATGGCATTTTTATGCACCTTAGGGAGACTATAAAAGGTTGGGGTTCTTGGGTGTACTTTCACTATCATATCTGCTTCCCACTCCTCTAACCATTTAATGTCTACATAGTCATCTGTCATCTCTTTGATTTTTGTTTTCAGTTCCTGTGTGGGGTCCCTGTTTAAGATCTGAGTTTCTTTAATCATTCAGTAATTCCAAAATCATATGTAGGTATTGTTCCACGTTCTGTACCACTATATTGACTTCCCCATCAGCAGGTTTTACTACTATTGTTTGATCTTTACATAATTCCTCTAATGTGTTTTTTTGTGTATTAGTTAAATTCTTATATTTTGGTAGTAAGCGCCCTTTTTATTTGTATAAATCCATTATTTGCTTTTCCACCACTGTGCAAAATGTTGCAATTCCATTACTTTTACCCAAGGGTGGTGTAAATGTGGATTTGACGTTAAGTGCTTGTTTTAACTGCCTTTGTCTCGCATTACCTATTGGCTCCTGGGTAAATATATTCCTTAATCTTAAGGTCCAAAGAAATCTTTGCAAATTCACCTCTAACTTGAACAAATTTACAGGCTGGGTTGGAGCAAATGACAGACCTAGTCCTAAAAGTTTTAACTCTATGAATAAATGGCAGCCGCAGCAGGTCATTTAATGCAAGCTGCACTCCTTTGAATAACACTCACTATAAACCATATTTTTAGGTGCAATTTCAATGTTTTACTTCGGCAGAGTGACACACTAGACTAGAAACAACGACTCTATATTACCAAATTGTATTGATTCTTTTAACAATGGAAAAACTTGCAGTTTGTTTCAGAGTCCATTCTCTTTAAGCTCCATGGATAGGCGTGCTTCATTTCAGCATATTGAGTGCTTCTTTAGGTACTGAATTATTTTACTGTTACCTTGTTTTTCACCTTTATTCAAAATGCCATCTATGAGTAAATCAGAATACCTTTTTTTTTTTTAGTTACAATGCATTTCATTCTTTAAGATGGCTGTTTCTCTTATAGCATCCTGCTTCATTTATATTGCACCTGCTAAAGCAAACACATTATTTTTACATTCCGGAACTAGCCCTGACACCAAACGTAACTGGCTACTACCTGTGAGACCACTCCCCTGTTGCAACTTTCTGCAGCTTAAAACTCTGGCCACTTTGCTTTAAAGTATTTCAAACTCTTTCATTTTCCTTTTATTTTCAATAGCTGAAAGCTAGTTCAGTATTTTTACTCATTTGGTCACCATACTGTGCTTATTTTAATAATCAAAACAGTTCTTCAGCCAAAAACTCATACTTTAGGTATGTTTACCTTATGAGGGTGTTTTTCACTACAAATTGTGGCATTCCAATTGTGTCCTGCTCAGATTGCACACTTCGTTCTCACAGAGTTGCCTGACCGCTCGGACCCACCCATGTTAAACCATTGTGGATTACAAATCCCACAGTGTTCTCGCGAGTGTGAGGTTGGTTGCTAGGCAACCATACACAGCCAGATATCTAAAGCTATGGCTTTTCTGGGCGGATCCTAACTGCGCTTTCTGTAGTGCAATATCTCTCAATAGGTTTACTGCAAATTCCATGTTATAGAAAACAGATAAAAGTTCTTTCCTACAGGCAAGCCAGTGTGGTTGGGTATCTCACATCCTATAATACATTAACTCAGTCTGCCTTAAGGTTAAGGTGAAAACCAGCCTATGCCATGAAGAGAGCAGCTCCTACTCCCCATCCCAGTATGTTGCTACTCAGTCCCACCCCCCACCCAGGAAGCTGCTTTTAAGACCTACAGCACTCACTTCTCAGAATCACTACGGTGTCCACAGCACCACAACAGCAGCAACATTAGTTCACTTGAGTGGAGCAGCAAAGCACTGACTACCCACCTGGCAAAACCCATCTTAGCCAAACTACCTAGGGTCAGCAAGGTTGAGGATGGACTGGACTCACAATTGAGAGGCTATGCCTATAGTTCAATGGACAAGCAGTCAGACACTCCCCCTGCCTGAACTATATAAGCAGTTCCTCATAGCCTCTTTCTGAAGCACTTTTTCTTTGCTCCTCCATCCTCCCCTCCTCCTCCTCCAGTGGCATCGCCACTCTCTTTTGGGGATTCTTCCTAAGGTACCTTTAGCCAAGGGAACCTTCCCATGGCACCTGTAGGGGTGGAACCCTCTTCCAGGGTTCCTTGCCTTCAGTACCCCTACAGGGTGGTAATTCCTCATGGAACAGAGAGTGCAAACAACCAAAGTAAAGTAACACAGCTGCACAGGCATAACACTATACTGGTAGAGAAGGCCATTGAACTACAATAAATATGATGATAGAAACATAGAAACAGAAACATAGAATTTGACGGCAGATAAGGACCGCTTGGCCCACCCAGTCTGCCCATTTCCGTACCTGATTCATAAGCTGCAGATTCTAGTTAATCAACAGCTTACTTCCTCCTGCCCTCCACTAGAATTGCTTTATGCCTGTCCCATGCATTCTTGAATTCTCCCACTGTTTCTGACTCCACAACCTCCTCAGAAAGGCTGTTCCATGCATCCACAACTCTCTCTGTGAAAAAATACTCTCTAACATTACCTCTGAGCCGTCCCCCTCTATCTTCAAATTGTGCCCCCTTGTTCTTGCATATCTCTTCTTCTGAAAGATACTACCCTCTTGTACCTCGTTAATTCCCTTGAGATACTTGAACATTTCTATCATGTCCCCCCCTTCCTCCTTTCCTCAAGGGTATACATACAGTATTAAGCTGCTTTAGTCTCTCCTCGTATGTCTTCTTGTGCAGACCTTGCACCATTTTGGTTGCCCTCCTCTGAACAGCCTCCACTCTGTCTATGTCTTTGCGAAGATGGGGTCTCCAGAATTGCACGCAGTACTCCAGATGGGGTTTCACTAACTGTCTGTAGAGAGGGACAACAACTTCCTGTTTTCTAATGTTGATGCCTCTTCCTATGCATCCCAGTATCCCCCCAGCCCTCCTTACTGCCTTCTCACATTGCTTGCCCACATTTAGGTCATCTGATATAATTACTCCTAGGTCTCTCAATTGTTGTTGTTATTAACTCACCCCCCATTGTGTACTCTTCCCCTGAGTTTTTGTTTCCCAGGTGCATTACCTTGCACTTCTTTGCATTGAATCTGAGCTGCCACATATTTGACCATTCCTCCAATCTTGCCAAGTCCCTTTTCATTCTTTCCACCCCACCTTGTGTATCAACCCTGTTGCAGATCTTTGTGTCATCTGCAAAGAGGCATACCTTTCCTTCCAGGTGCTCTCCAATATCACTTATAAAGATATTAAAGAGGACCGGTCCCAGTATCGAACCCTGCGGTACCCCACTAGTTACCCTCCTTTCTTCACTGTGGACTCTGTTTACTATTACCTTTTGCATTCCATTGTCCAGCCAGTTTTTTATCCAGGCTACCACATTGGGACCCATTCCAAGACTGGCTAACTTGTATATTAATATTTTGTGTAAGACTGTCGAATGTCTTGCTAAAATCTAGGTAGGCCATATCCACAGCCCCTCTCTGGTCTACTACTTTGGTCACCCAGTCAAAGAAATCTATTAGGTTCATCTGACATGACCTTCCTGCTGTGAAACCATGCTGACTTGGGTCCTGTGCCCCACTGGCCTCTAGGTACTTAACAATTCTTTCCTTCAGAAGTGATTCCATCATTTTCCCTACCACTGAAGTCAAACTAACTGGTCTGTAGTTTCCTGCCTCTGCCCTGCTCCCACTTTTGTGAAGTGGAATCACATTTGCCCTCCTCCAGTCCTCAGGTACCACTCCATCCTCCCATGATTTGTTAGAGAGTAGTCAGTAGTGTTACTAGTTCTACCCTTAGTTCTTTTAGTATTCTTGGGTGCATCCCAGGGGTTGGTTGGGTTAACAGAACTGCACTCATACATGCTGCAGAGCAACACACCCTACCCAAACCTGGACGTGGCACCAAATTAAGCACAGAAAACCTGACCTAACAATGAAAACCTGGCCCAGTCCATCTGTCTGGGGTGGGTACAAGCATTTGTTCTTATAAAAATGGTCCTGTCTTGTGAAAGCAGTCACAAATCCTCATCTCCCTCACTGGCACTGCTGCAATTGTTTTTAGTGCTGCAGCGGACATAGCCCTGCAGGCCTCTTGCTAGGAAAAAATCAGGCAGCACATTTCTTCTGACAGAACATGTTGGCATTGCATCACAGTCACCTCTTCAACCGTAAAGCCCTCCGCTTGCTGTCTGCATCAGGAGTCACACTGCACTATTTTTTAGGTTGTCAGTGATCATGGTGGAACATGGCACACGCCACCATGTTCAAAATGGGTGCCGAACTGAATCAGGTATAAGCACTACCAGTAGCAAGTAGTACTAACAGTGGCCATCTAGGTCATGGCAGAGTGTGCTGTATTCCACCGTGACCACCGATTTCCTTTTTTTTTAATTATTCATAGCCTCTCTACCTGACCCTTCCTCTCAGCACCCACCACCACACACTCCCAAAACATTACAATGACATGGGGTGCCCAATCCCCCAGTGTCACAATCATGACCAGAACCACTGATTTCCTTTTTTTTTTTAATTATTCATATCTCCTCCACCCAACTCTTCCTCTCAGTACCCACCACCCCACCCCCAAAACATTACAATGACACTGGGAGTGCCCAATCCCCAGTGTTGTGATCATAGCCAGAAACATTACAATTTCGTTTTTGGATGAGACGTTAAACTGAGGTCCCATCTGCCAGGATTGGTGGTAGTTCAGGTGGATGTTAAAGATCCCATGGCACTTATTGAAAAGAGTAGGGGTAGTTTTATTAAAGAAAAACATAACATCACAAAAGGAAATTACAAGTATAGACAAAATACCATATTGTATAACAAAAACAAAAGCAATTCAGAAAAAAAGAACAACCAAAAGAAATATATCATATCAATACATTATATAGGTATAAAGTTTTGCCAAAACATATCAACTTTAGATTTTGAGAATTTATCCAAATCCCTAGTTTTAACAGAAAGTAAACCATTCTCAGTTTGTGTAAACAAGGTGTGAGATAAAACAATTTGTTGTTGAAAAATAAATTGGCAACAAGCTTGCCAAAGATAATATTGTATAAATGCAAAAAACACATTCAAGGTACTTCTATGATAACGACGCCATATCCCAGTATAATTGCCCAAAACTATGGTCTAGTATGTAACGGTGGCTAAAAAAGGGAGGTGCCAATGTACAGCAGCGTCCTGCCAAAATGTTTGACTAAAAGGGCATGAAACAAAAAAATGAACCATAGTTTCTTTGCAATTAACACAGGTGGATCGTAAACAAAATCTTTCCGTAGTAGGTTTGTATTTCAAATTACCACGAACCCCCAACCTTCCCTGTATAGAGAGCCATACAATATCCCAGATATGTGGGAGGATCCTAAAATCTGTCAGTTTCCGAAAAGAAAAAATCATCTGAGTAGGTACACATTCTGGAAAAAGAGGAATACATTTCTGCACTTCAAACACAACAAACCTATAGAAGGCTTTCCTAGAGAGAGTAAGCAGATGTGGAAACGATATCTTCCATTGCTGTAGTTTCTTAAAAGTAGCAATACCATAAGAAGGCAAGGAATCTGACAATAATATTTTAGGGGAAGTAGTGACCATTTATTTAAATATGTAGACCACAAAAAATTGGACCACAGTTGCCAAGACATTGTGGGAGAAGACCAAAGATAAGAAAAGAGTCAAACAAGAAAAGGAGTGATAAACAATAGGAGTTAATCATGCCCAATCCGCCCTTATTAATGGGAAGATAAGTAATATCTCTGCTTTTCGGGTTCAGTCTATTACCCCACAACATCTGAAAAAAAATACTAAATAGTCTAGTCTCCAAGTGAAGAGGAGGTGGAAAAACATAACTTAAATATAAAAACACAAGTAACACAATTTTTTTAATAATAGCAATCATTTTATTCTTTCCAAATTTCCACCCCTTCCATCGATGGATTTTAAATTCTCCAATGTACAGCTGTTTTTCCCAATTATAGGTAGCTAAATCTCCGGCTCCAAACCAAATGCCTAAAATCTTACGAGGAGACGAAGCTACCGGGATGCCTGCAATAACAGAAGGATCTAAATGTGTAGACTGTAAGATAAAAATAAAACTCATATGCATATTAATTTGGGCTCCTGACAGTGCCTCAAAAGCAGAAAAAATGTGCAATGCATTCAGTAAAGAAGGAATATCTCCCAGTAATAAAGTGATATCATCTGCATACATGATATTTTTCCACTGGTAAAGTAGAGGAAGGGGATAATCCAATAATATTCGTATCCCAAATAATATGTCTAACAGGGTCCAAAACAAAAGAATACAAAAGTGGGCTTAATGGGCAACCCTGCAGAACTCCAATTGACATAGGTACCTCTGTGCCAAAATATCCATTAACCATGGGAACACAACTAGCGCTCTTATATAAAGTGGAAATCCAATGAATAAAGGGTGGAGGAATGCCATAACGTAGAGTTATGGAAAATAGTTATGTTTAACTCTATCAAAAGCTTTGGCTTGATCCAAAGCAACAATATATCCTGAAATATGACCTTTATTACTAAGTTCAAATAGATCTCTTAAAAGATATAAATTATACTGAATAAGTCTATGAGGAATGGCACATGTTTGGGCTGGGTGAATAAGAGACCCGGCCACCAGTAATAATCTGTTAAGAATTTTGGTAAGTATTTTATAGTCGCTATTCAACAAACTTAAAGGTCTCCAATTAGATAGGAAGGTCTTGTCCCCTGATTTATATAGAAAAAAAGGAGCAAAGTATTAAACCCAGAAGTTTCCGAAGAAGAAAATAATAAAAAATGAAACACTTTAGGCAAAAAGTACATCATGTGTGATAAAAAAAGTTTATAAAACTCATTGGGGAGGCCATCCCACCCTGGCGAGGTATCCTTACTTAATTGTGTTATTGCCAGTTCAACTTCCTGGGAAGAAATAGGCTGAATTAATGGAACTATTTGAGAAGTGGACAGGCAAGGAACAGGAGTAGTGAAACCAGAAAGATCAGGAAAAATAGGGGTAGGGTCATCCTGAAAGGAGGCTGCAACATGTTGTTGAACTAGAGTCAATATATCCATATCTTTGGTGAGCATAATACCAGTAGGCGCAACAAGCTGAGTCATAAGGGTAGCCTCTAACCTGTGTTTACATGCCATAAAGGGGTCAGAAGCAGGAACAGTCTTAGTACCAAATTTAAACTCTAAGTCCAGGGACTTTGCTCTATCATATTGATAGGATTTCATCCGTTCCTTCAGAATTTTGATTTGAGGAAGCAAATCTTGGGAACCTTCAAAAGGGGAAGACATCAATTTATATAATTGATTACGAGCAAGCAAATACTGTATGTATTTAGAATTAGCCCTAGCCTTTCCAAATGAAAGGAAAAGTTTCTTCAATTCCCGTTTTGTATCCATCCACCAGTTCAAGGAATCTGAGTATGCACAGAAAACAGATTCCCTGTATGCAAAAAAAAATTCTGTCTGAGAAAAGAAAGGGGTATCAAAAAGGGACATATTCAATCTCCAGCAATTATATTTAGAAAAGAGTTTGGGAGGGATAGAATGCAGGCTAAAAGAACAAAATAGCATATTATGGTCAGAAAACTCAGAAGGTTGAGAATGGCAAGAAATGGGATGTAAGTGTTGGGAAAAGAAAAACATATCAATTCTAGTGGCGTAATAAACCTATGATAGGTAGCACCAAGACCCCTGGGGTGTAATTTATGGAAAGCATCCTGGTATTAGAGTCAATAAGGGTTTGTTTCAAAGCATTAGAATCACAGTACATTTTCTTCTGGTGGCTCCAGACAAAGGGGTATCTAATGTACAATTAAAATCCCCTTCCCAAATGACATGCATTTTGGTGAAAAGAAATGGTCTAATATCTCCAAATAATGCAACCCTGGCAGACTTTGTTTGTGGGGCATAAAGGTTAATAAGATGGAAGGAAAAGTCTCCTATAGAGCCATCCAAAATCAAGGCCCTACCAGGGCAAACATCTATTAACCAACAAATATGAATATTGGTGGATTTAAAAAGAATGCCAATCCCATCTGCAGGATCTAAGCCACAGGACCAAAAAGAGGGACCCCAGTGCCATCGCCTTTTAATTTCATCAATCTCAGTAAGTGAGGAAAGATGACATTCTTGAAGAAAAATAATATCCACAGGAAGGGTTGAAAAATAGGATAGGACAGAAATCTGCTTCTTATGTTTTTAAACTGCAGACATTAAAAGACAGGAGTCGTAGTGTGGTCATAAGATGTCATAGTTCAGCCAGGTCCCCCTTTTAAACTATTACTTGCTTTTCTTTTTTTACCTTTCTTTCCTTTTTTTTCCTTAGCCAATTCTGTAGATCTACTGTCCTCATCTTCTGTAATTATCTCAGATCTATGGGACGTATCGGATTCCAAGTCTGAGTCCCCCAAATCTTCTTGTAAGGGCAAAAAAATTCTAGAAGTTGGAAGAGGGCAGGGAGTGGGTAATTTTAGGGAAGATCTGGTAAATCTCTGACCTTTCACAGTCTCAAAGGTGGGGGGGGCATTGTAGGTCTGTCAGGCACAGTTCCTAAGTCAGAGGTTTGAGGCATAGTAGAAAGAAGGTCAGAGGTAGCCACCAACGGTATAGATGTTGGTGTAGTAGATACAGAAGGACCTGGATCATGTAATTTATCCTGAGCTTGGAGTACTAAATCATCATGGTCCCATCCCTTGGTTCTATTGTGCTTGGCCCAGGGGCATTGATGAAAGGCATGCCCCTTTTCATCACATAAGTTACACTGGAAAATGTTCTGACATAGGTCCAGCGAATGGCCATACCCCCCACAAAGTGAACATTTCATCATGTCACAAGAGCTACTAATGTGAGTACGGGAACCGCATTTATAACAAGCCCGGGGCTGACCGTTATAAAAACACACACCCCTGTCCTTTCCAAGAAAAAAACTATTAGGAAGATGTATTATATCAGAGTTTACCTGAAACAATTTAACTTTAAATTTCCAGCTCCCAGTCCAAATACCCTCTAAATCTAATAAGGCTTCAGGAGGGCCTACGATATCGCAACGCTTCTGCATCCAGTGGTAAATATCACTGACGTTCACCCCTTCATTCCTGAACATAACAGTGACACACCTAATCTGTGGTCTAGTAAGAGGAATGGCTAAAAAAGAAAGCCATAAAGGGGTAGTTTTAAGAGCTGAGTATTTCTCCCAAAATTTTTCCAAGCTATTAAGTCTGAAACTTATATCAAAGGAATCCTCCCCGAAACATAAGTGCAAAGAGGTCTGAAGGGAGGAAAGACATAGAACCCTTAAGCAGAGTATTAGCAATATAATACCTATTAGGATGAGAATTTAAACCCCCTCTATATCTTAAACAGCGTTTCTCCTGGGAGCCTGTTCAAGTTTGTGTTTGAACAGGTCTGCCATAGGAACGCAAGGAGGGTTGTCAGAACCTTTACATGAATTAGATATTTTATCTGCTGCAGCAGGAACCGTGAGTCCCTCCCCCCCACCACAGGTACACTGGGGCTACCAGTAGCCTCCTTGTCCTGCAACACTGGGTGCGCACCATTAGTAGAAACAGGTCGAATAATGTCAGTACCTGATCTCAGGGAGGTGGCATGCTTAGGAGAAGTATAGGAGACAGGCTTCCAAGCAGGGTCAGGCACCCAAGTTCCCAAAGCATTCTGAGTCCATCCAGCGTTTAACAGAGTCTTCCTCCGAACAATCCTTAGAAATAAAGGAATCCTGAGACTTTAAACCAAATTGTGCTTTTAGAGTTTGTGAAGCAGTAGGTATCCTCACTGGAGCAGCAAGGGGCTTCCGAACCTGCGGACTGTCCATAGGTGCACCTGGAAACGTACGGCGTTGAAAAATTTCCATAGGGGAAACAGGAGGCGCAGAGTCTAAAGGTCCCAATGCGGAAGTAGAGCATGCAGGTTCAATAAATATGGGGTGAAAAGTCTCTCGAATCGGCTGCACACTGATCACCTCCGTGGCAATAGACGGCTTCTCCAGGTCTGTAGAACTATTATCTGCAATCGTAGTGGCATCCATAGAGCAAATGAGAGTATTGCTAGCAGGAGTGTCCTCGCCAGCATCCATCTCCTCACAGGAGAAAAGAGCTTCTGCCATAACGCAGAGATTTCTCAGCCCTCTACTGGCCAGAGTGCCAGCAGAGTAGGGGAATTTCCCTAATGTCCTGACCAAATTTCCCTCATTCACAAAAAATACCACCAACAGCTTAATCTGGTTCAAGATCAGTTGGCATTCATCTGTATCCCCCTCCCCCGGGTCATGAATGAAAATAGGCAGGATTTGTCTAGTGCACTTACCCGGTCAACAAAAAGTAAAAAAAAAATAAATGACATTGGGGGTGCCCGATTCCCCAGTGCTGTGATCGTGTTCCGGGTGACCTTTTTTTTTTTACTGTTTTTTTCCTACTCCCACCCAACCCTTTCTCTCAGCACTCACCCCCACCCCCACCCCAGAAACACAATAGTGATACTGGGGGTGCCCAACTTCAGTGTCATGATCGGAAATCCTGTCATTTTTTTCTTTGTGTTTTTTTTAACCTGTAAAAAGAAAACCATCCATCAATGTCTTTTGTGCCATTACCATCCTCCCACCTGACCCTCCCACTCAGCACCCACTACCCGGCATCCCCCCAAGCCCTTACTTACCTAGGAGAGGGGTCCAATGCTGTAATCCTCTCTGGACTACAAACACGTGTTCACTCCTCAAAGCTGGACCGTGAACTGAAGAAAAAGATATGTGGTACAATGTATTTCAGTGGTGTTTTGAACATAGTGGCATAACTTGGGCATTTTTTCATATGTTTGGTCCAAATTTCAACATGCCTTCTTTGTGACCATACCTTATGAACAATTGAACTGCCATTAGGCAGATCTGTCCTGAAAGGTGATTTTGCAGTCCCTGCATGAAATCACCTCTCAGGCAGAAGTTGAAAATTTTCTTTGCCCTAGTTCATGAGGTGGGGTCATAAGAAGGGTGTGTTGAAAATTTGGTGTAAAATATTAAAAAAACTAAGTTATGAGCCTACGTAGAATTTTGCGAACACAGCCTTGTAACATTGGTACTTTTCAATATTTTCATCCCAAATTTACACCACCACCATATCTTTACAGCACCTCATGACTGTGATAGCTGTCATTTTTCAAATCCTGGCCAAAATGTTTCTTTACATCCCGAAAAGTGATTTTGCGGCCCCTGCATGAAATCATCTTTTGGCCAGGAGTTGAAACTTTTCTCTGCTCTTGTTCATAAGATGAGGTAATAAGAAGGCTATGTTGAACATTTGGTGTAAAAATATTAAAACACAGTAAAGTTATGCACCTACGTTGAATTTTATGAAAGCAGGCTCATTATTTTGGTAATTTCCAATATTGTTACCACAGATTTACAACACACATTTCTTTACAGCACCTCATGAATGCAACAGTTGTCATTTTTCAACTCATGCCCAAAAATGTGTTTTTGCATCTTAAAAGTTGATTTTGCAGTCCCTGCAGAAAATCACCTTTAGGACAGGAGTTGAACATTTTCTCTGTCCTTCTTCATGAGGTAGGGTCATAACAAGGCTATGTTGAACACTCAGTGTAAAAATATAAAAAAAAACAAATATTCAATATTTTTACCCCAGTTTCCTCAGCTACAGCCTCATTGGCTCTGGCCAGCCCTTGTTTTTAACTGTCAAGGTGCAGTGAAAAAAAATACTTGAAGTCACAGCCACAGTATTTGTCATCCATGATGGCCAACCACACTCAGTCTCACATGTACATGCATGAGTGTGAGCCTGGCTGGTGAACATGTAAGACGAAAGAGCAGATATTGTATATTTTTCTCAGTGTCTGTGGCACTAGTTGTTGCTCACTGATTGGATGGGCAGCAGCTGACTAGTAGGCAGTGGCACCATACTAGCTGTCATTTGTGTGAGTGAATCCTGTGCTGCAGCTTCTGATTCCTTCCTCCCTCCACTGCTCCACCTGGGCCCAATATGAATTACAGCTCAAAACAATAAAAAGACACTTTTTTATGCATATGCATAGAGGAAGTATGCATAATTACTCCCCTGAATGGCACCCATAGTCAAGGTTATTAACAAGATGAAACATACAGAGATGTTTGATGTGGTGTCCTGCATTAGGATGAGAGGAGTAAAGACACACCCTGAAGCTATGAGGTAGTAAATTTAGGGGTAATATTGGGAGGTATTTTTCTCAGAGGGTGGTGAACCTCTGGAACAGCTTACCAACAGAGAAAGGAAAAATGAGGATAGTAAATGCCTGCAAGGATTTGTAATCCTAAGCAAATTTCTACTTACCAAGAGAGTCAGTGGGTACAGGCAGAGCAGACACTAGCTCAAGGATACTTCCAACCATTGTTATTTACTTGTATTTCTTTGCCCTGGGTGAACTAATAATGGCAGCAGGAAACTGTTTGCAAACATAGAAACAATGCAGCATAGTGGTGATCAGACCAGCTCACCATAAATTTATTGAAACTCCAGCTGTCTTACCCAGAGTAGGCAGGAAGGGTAGCTTAGCAGAATGTGCTGTAATGTTCTTTATTCAGTGCAGAGCAGACATACATGGAGAACAAGCAGGTGAATGGTGAGGTGTGCCAGACCCATGGAGAGCTTTCATTTAAGACATGCTTTAGCATTCTTTCTAGTCCCCTGAAAAACATGTGGTGGTTCTGGCTCTGGTGACCTCTCCAGTGTGAACTGTCAACAGAAATAAATAATTGTGCAATACATTGCTGTATAAAGGGCCATCTCAGTTGTGTGCAATATCTTATACTGTATAAAGTGCCATCTCAGTTGTGTGCAATACCTTTCTCCACTGGAGATCATTACATATTCCATATATCATCATTATGATTAGTATTAATTGAGCTGCATGTGGACCCTCTCCACCACAAGCCATAGTTAGAAACAGTTTATTCCAAAGCAAACTTACAACTGTCATTTTATTCTCAATAAAATGAGGGCTACCCCTGTTAAATGGTAGTGTTTTCCCACAAAAAAAAAATGTCAGCCTGGCCAGGACCCATTCCATTCTCATTAAAATGTCCTTGAGAGCACTTTGTAGTTAATGTTCAGATGTGAAATTAAGTCGACTTTAATGACATGGAATGGACAAAAGTTGGTGACACGTAATATAACAGGAGTGAGAGCTGTTGAAGTCTCTACATGTTCCCTAATGGTTTTTTTTCCCAATACTGTACTAGATTTATGAGTTTATTGGTTAGAAAGGTAGTCATCAATTATTCATTTTATACTTAAACATGTTTATGCCTTGGCTCCATAAATCAACTGCTTACCTGAAGATGTAGTTATTGACTGAGCTCTTGTAGACATTTTTACACATTAACAACTTTTAAATACAAGACATTGGGCAAGTTTTGACTAGCAGTTCATTCCAACTTCAAAGCAAGTCTGTACCAACTCATGGAGCAGTGGTGACCCCAGTTTTAGTTCACGAGCCCCAACAACTTTATAACATCAGTCATTGCTAGAAAACTACTGTGACAGCAGTCATCAGAATCCCTTGACAGTGATTTGGAAACTATTGGATTGTTAAAGTGATGAAAAATATAAATCCTATTTATGTGAAACCCTGAGCCAAATTATCAAACTTGTTTTACATGACCGGCTTAAAGCCTGTGAGCCTTGCTTTATCCCTGAGGCACATAACATTTGAAGCTAAGATCACAGTAAGGTGTGTAAGGACAGCAGCAGCCAAGTATTAAATCAAATATCATACAGCCCAGCTGTCATCACCATCACAAAACACTTTACAAAGATAACACTACTGGGGCTAGTAGTAAAATGTTTAAAAAAAATAAATGATGCAAATTGTCAAAAATAACTTGTAACTGATTGTAACAAAACACCAATCAGAACGTTTAATATGGCTGCCATTACACATTCAGTCACTTCACTACCAGTCTAGCATTGCTTGTAAAGCACTTTGGGATACATTGTATATGAAAAGCACTATAAAAATGCTGATTATTCTTCTTCTGAAAAATGTGATGCACATTTACAATGCAGAGTCGAACTTACCTGATCTTTTATGTTTTTCAAATGCATGTCTGATCCCATTGATGCCTTCAGACTTAAACTGCCCTGGACTACAAGCATTATTGACTTTGAACTTTAAGGGGGAAAAAAATGTCCAATCCCTCAGAAGACAAGACCACTAAACTGCAGTTTCAGAAAGTTGCTGCAGCTCACTGTGTTGTCCTTACTTGGAGTGTTTCTGGTCAGCCGGGGTGCTGACATTACCTTCTCCATCTGCACAAGCTGTCCAGAAAGGTAGGAGAATGGCTGAGGATTGCAAAGGAGGATTATATCCCTGAGACAACCCAACTCCCTTCTCCTGATTAATTATTGTATAACAGGGAAGGAGGGAGCATGATGGAATGTCAGGGATCTCAATTTATCAGAGACGCATTGGCCATTACTAAGGGGAGTGGGAAAGACCATGCTGTGCACACATGCACTGAAACCTGCTCACTTTCTATTCTGTGTTCCTCAATTATTTTTCACTTTGTAAGCTTTATTGCAGGTTCAGCTTGGCAGACCTGGCAGGAGTGGCACCTGGGCATTACAGGCAGATAAACATGGTGGGGTAATTCGGCAGGAGCAGCATCCAGGCAGGGGGAGACAAATGGAAAAGGGAAGAGGGAGATCAACTGGGTAGGGTGACACAGACAGAACAGGGGGAGGGATACTGACAGAGTGGGGGGATTTTGTTGCCACTGAGCATACTCTGAAGTTTGGCTCATGCCACACTGCCAGTCAAGTTGTGTCCACTGGAAGTTTCTGACATAGACCAATCAGAAAAAAAGATCAGTACCAGAGAAACCACAAAGCTGGTTCTGGCAAGGAGGGTTTGGTTTGTTCCAGTGGAGGAGAAGGCTGAGGGGGCCAGTGATTGCTACACATGGAATAGGAGCTATCTTTTAACCAAGGAATCCACAGGATTGGTCCTGACACCACTCAGCTGATTGCTGAGCAGCTTCATGCAGATGGAAACATTGAGGCACTTTCTAATAGGAGCACCGTGGTCCTTTCAACTACAAGACATTTCTGCTCCACAAGCACTGACCAGTGTCATAACCAGCCTGACTGGTCATTGATCTGTCACTGCCGAACACTCTGCCACTTAAGCTACATTAGACCCAACAGTGACACACCTCTAAAATGTGGTTCTTTGTAATAAAATGTTTATTTATTTATTTAGTTAGTTTCTGTTGACTGGGTAAGTGCACTAGACAAATCCTGCCTATTTTCAGGCACGACCTGGGAGAGGGGGATACAGATGAATGAAATTGACCTTGAACCAGATTAAACTGTTGGTGGTATTTTTAGTGAATGAGGGAAATATGGTCAGGACACCGGGGAAATTCCCTTACTCTTTTCGATAAGTGCCATGGGATCTTTAACATCCACCTGAACTACCACCAATCCAGGCAGATGGGACCTCAGTTTAACGGCTCATCCAAAAAATGAAATTGTAATGTTTCTGGCCATGATCGCAACACTGGGGGATTGGGCACTCCCAGTGTCATTGTAATGTTTTGGGGGGTGGGGTGGTGGGTGCTGAGAGGAAGGGTCGGGTGGAGAGGATATGAATAATTAAAAAAAAAAATTGAAATCAGTGGTTCTGGTCATGAACTACCACCAATCCAGGCAGATGGGACTTCAGTTTAACGTCTGATTGTTAGTTGTGCATACATGAGCAAGCGAACATAAAAAACAAAATACTGTAGTACTCACAGTTTTAATCTCTAGCGTCCATTGATTATGAGTAGAGACCCGTGAAATTATTTTTATTTTTTATAAATTTTCTTTTTAATTTTCTGGAATTTCTTGTTATTTCTTTTTATTCATTAAAAATGTAGCTGTATTTCTTGTTATCACATTTACATTCATAAACTACCTCAACATGACCTTATACACACTAGAAATCACAATCCTAGTATATTGCATTGTATTAAGCAGCATCATGCTGTGGTCTTGCAAGGTTTTGTGACTGAAATAATTACGCTGTTGCTTCCTTGCAGACCATCTCTCTGGTAACAATGGAGCCTAAACAACTGCTGCAAGCATTATTTAGATTTTGCCTGCCAAAAAGCAGTTTTTTCACTTTATTCATGTTTTTTTTTTTCATTTTATTCCTTTTATATGCTGAATGTCTTGCTATTTCTTGTTATACCTTGAATTTCTTGTTATACCTTGAATTTCTTGTTATACCTTGAATTTCTTGTTGTTTCTTTTTATGCATTAATTTCTTATTTCTTGCTATTTCTTATTTAAGAAAAACACGGGTCTCTAATTATGAGGAATCTGTTTCTTACTGTGCACAGACAAAATGAGTCCCTCAGCTGGATTACAAATGTGCTGTGCCTGAATGCCACCAGCCACTGGTGTGCCAGACATAAGGCACACGGGGCTTGCGGTACTCTCCCGACTGGTGACTGGGATTTTCTATCCCACATGCAAATTGCCACGAGTTAAATCAACTTGGTTTGGTCTAGTTTGTGGCAATCCCGGGTACCCTTTTTACGGGCTTACACCAAATATTTGGCACAAGCTGCTGTAAATTGGGTAAAATGTCATAAATGCACTCGATCTACCAAAATCGTGCGCAGTTGCAGTAAAGGAGTTTGGCGCAGCTGTACCAAAAAGGATTTGATGCACGGCTTGATGTGAGCCCTGTCACCCTTTTGAAAAACATGCTCCCTGTCTCTACATGAGCATTTTAGGTGTGTGTGTGTGGGGGGAACATTCTACTAATAGAATTGGGCTGAATTTTAAACCCATGTATTCCATGGTAAATGTTACATCTACTGAACGTGAAGAAAGACAGATCAAAAAAAACATGGTGAGGAAGGGATCCAATAATATAAAGAAAAATGTGGAGGAGGGAAAACACAGTTAAATGGGCAGAGGTAGAAATGAGCTGCTGAGATATAGTCCTACAGTCATGGGAGACTTTTGAACAGGGCCAAAAGGGACATGTGCCCCAGTAAAGGTGTGCTGTGCCCAAACTGCGCCCCAGTAATAACACAGCTAGGACCATAGTCCAAGCTGAAATCCATGTACAGTATGTGCCTAGACACAAGCTCTCTGTGCAAGACAGGATGTAGTACACACCATGCTAGGCCTACAAATCAAAACACAAAATTCTCCACAGACATAGTAGTAATACCGAATTATGCACAATTGATTGTGGCAAAGTAAGTGCAGAAAGCAAGGACAGCCTTAAAAACTTGCACTGATTAGGTCTGTGGCAAATTTCGTGCTTTGGTTTGTAGCCATAGTGTGGCGTGCACTCCATCCTGCTTTGTACATTTCCTGTTTGAGGCTGCTAACTCCTGTAGCTGCAGTCAAACCCTTTACCATTTGAGTGTGGGCTCTTATTAATATTTTGATAAGCTCCATGTACCCTGGCCATTGTTAATTTCTGAAGCCACCATGTAGTTCTCAAGAGTCCATGTATTGGAACCAGAAGTGGGGGAATTGGTTCTGGATAAATTTACAACACTCCCCCACCACAATCTAGCAAGTTCAATTAACATACAAACATATAAACAAATGTGTCTCGAAAGAAATTAAACCATTGATCCATTGAGTTCTTTCCCCAACCAGCTCAGGAGGAATGCCCCGTCATCCTATTTTCTTCAAAATACCAATCATGTCCAAGTTTGAAAGTAGCTGCAGTGCCATCTGATGGCACATCTACTGTAGTTTGCCATGGGCACCATGGTCTCAGGAGCCTTTCTGGCTGTCCTTATTGTCATCTGATTGCACCTGATCTGGAAATCTGTTCTATGTATTTATTGCTTATAAAGTAGTCCTTCCAGTGGTTATGAACCACAGTGACATGGGGCCACAACTGAACACTTTACTCAAGATGGGGCTTGACCTAGGATCCGTACGAGAGCATTAAAATCTCATGACCTACTTAAGTTTCTCTTGATGCATGCCTTAATTCTGTTTACTTTCCTTATTGCCACACAAACTGGTGGTCCTATTTGGATGTGCTGCTGATCACTGCACCCAAGACTTTTTCCTTTTGGCTTCTGAAAGCCTTTATTCTATTTTGGGATAGGGACATGGGCAGAGTAGATGGCTCTTATGATCCTCTTCTGCCGTCACTTTCTATGTATCTATGTATTTAGGTAGTACTCGTATGTTGCCATTGAAGAGCTAGTGTACTGCCTGGAATTAATAGCAAACTTTCACTTTCAGTAGACACCTATCACCCCTTATTTATTTATTTTTTTCCAATTGTTTGTCACTCAGGTCATGGCCCGTGGAGTCTCTGTCAGGCATCCTGCCTGTTCCTACCTGCCTGAAGTCCCCTCGACCCTGAGCCTCCTCTCTCCCCCCCTCCCTACAGCCAGCACTAACAGCATAACCCCTCCGGGGTGGTGCTGCTCCTCCTCTTGGGCGCTCTTACAGTTTAGACTCTGGCTGCAGGTGGGGACCTGGGTGGAGGAACTGGAAGGCCAAGCGAGGTGGATCCAGCAGTGGGTATGGGGGTCGGGTGCCATTGCCTACCCCACGGAGCCAGGCTTTTCCTTGTTCTGGTGTTCTTCCCCCCCCCCCATGTGGTGCGCACTGACACTTGGTGCATGGCAACCCTGCCTGCATCAGCCACACTGATGTACAGCTGATGCACTGCAGTGCCCCCGATCTCCACCAGGAGCCACTGATGTGCCGGACATGCCCCAACCCTCCCTCCCGGGGGAGGAGAGCAGTCCAGCAGGTGCTCAATCCTTACCCCATCCCTGCTGACCCTCGGTGCCCGAGCTTGCTCCCAAACTCAGGCATGGCACGAGGTGTGGCATCCAGCGCCTCAGTCCTCAGCACCACCAAGCTGGCTCTCTCACCTTATATCTGAATGATTTTCTTTTCTTGTCTGTTTTGCTAATTAGAAGATTTCTACCTGACAGTATTAGATGTGATTGTATGTAGAAAAGCATTCTACCTGGAAGCTGACATAGTTCTATTCCTTCTTCATCATCATGGATACTGTGACCTCATTGACTGTAACTTCCCTAGTAACCAATGACAGCCAGTCTCCTGCTGCCCCCTCCCAAGGGCAGCATGGATTCACAGTAGGTAGGTCATGTCAAATGAATGTGATAGATTTTTTGGACTGGGTTATGAATGAGATGAATCGGGGGGAGTGGTGGATGTTGCCTACCTCGATTTCATGAAGGCCTTCTATACCATCCCACATAAAATGTTGATTAACAAGATGGGTAGTGTGGGCATGGGCCATAAGATGGTAAACTGGGTTAGAAACTGGTTAGCGGACAGGAGGCAGAGGGTGGTGGTAAATGAGATCCAATCTGGGAAGAGAGGGGTAACCCTTGGGGTACCTCAGGGATTAGTCCTTGAGCCAGTCCTGTTTAATGTCTATATTAGTGACATAGCAGAAGGGCTGGAGGGAAAGGTCTGCCTGTTTGCAGATGATACAAAGATCTGCAACAGAGCAAATACTCCAGATGTGATGGAGAAAATGAGGAGGAACCTAATGAAGCTGGAAAAATGGTCCAAGGTGTGGCAACTGAGATTCAATTCTAAGAAGTGCAAAATAATGCACCTGGGATGCAGGAACCCAGGGGAGAGAGCTACAGGATAGGGGGGAGCCGGCCCGCGGTCTGTCGGTTGAGTTCCGCTTGCGGCCTGTGACCGGGTTCGGGAGCGGACTTGGGTAGCTGGAGGGCCAGCTGGGAGAGGAGGATCGAGCGCCCAACAGCTGCTCTCCTCCTCTGGGGAGGGAGGGGATGCTTGTCCCGCAGCTCTACCGCCACCTGGATGACCACGGGTGGAGGTGCAGCGGGACTGCATAGAAGGGAGGGAGGACGTGGGCCAGAAACCGGAAGCGAGTGCACATCGTGCGACGCCCCTAGGTCTCCCCAGAGTGCTCACGTCCTGTGGGAGGGGACAGAAAAATGGAAAAAGGTGCCTGGCGTGGAGGACGTAGACGGGACCCGACTGCCCCAGATAACCCATAACCGGGCTACCGATGGATGCCGCAGATGGACCACCTGACACACACTAATGGACTGGAGGGGGTTAACGGGGATACCCCCCTCCTCCCCGCCCGGGGGTAGGCCGAGGCAGCATGGAGGTAGGTCCAAGGGACACCAAGGTAGATACCTGTGGAGGGACTAGGGGAGTTCAGTCTAGGGATTCCCAGAAGAAGTTCCAAGACGGCAGAGAGAAGGGGGATAAAAAAAAAAGGATTGGGGGGGAGTTGCTGACAGTTACCAAGGAAGAAAGGGATCTGGGAATTATCATTTCTGACAACCTAAAGGTGTCTAAGCAGAGTACAATGGCTGCAGGGAGGGCCAGTGGCATGCTGGGGTGCATAGGCAGAGGTATCACTAGCAGAAGGAGAGAGGTGGTGATTGTGCTGCATAAAAGACTAGTAAGGTCTCACCTGGAATACTGTGTACAGTTCTGGAGGCCACATCTTTGAAATGATATAGACAAGGTGGAGGCAGTTCAGAGAAGGGCGACAAGGATGATACAGGACTTGCACCAGAAAACATATGAGGAGAGATTAAAAGACCTCAATATGTACTCAATGGAGGAAAGGAGGGAGCGGGGAGACATGATAGAAACATTCAATTACCTTGAAGGCATAAACAAGGTTCAGAGGGGTGACATATTTCAATATAGGAGGAGTACAAGAACAAAGGGGCATGATATGAGATTGGAAGGGGGCAGGATAAGTGGAAAAGTAAGGAGTTTTTTTGTTTTTTTTTACAGAAAGGGTGGTGGATACATAGAACAGTCTGCCACAGGAGGTGGTGGGAGCAAACACAGTGGGGGGATTTAAACATGCATGGGCTAGGCATAAGGGAACCCTAGAGGTGGGAAGGAAAGGAAAAAGCTGCTGACCAAGTAGGATCAGAGGCCACAAACAAGGATAGGCTTACAGGAAGACTAGATGGGCCTAGTGGTCCTTATGTGCTGAGAATTTCTATGTTTCTATGCTTGAGTGGTAACTTGTGACACATGTTGCCAAGCAGGTAGCAGAGCCTGTGATGTAACAGTGAGTGAGATCACACACTGATAATTTAGTGGTAGGAATACAACTACTGTATGTATGTCTGCTTCCAGGTAAATCACTGCTTTTCATATCACACCCAATACTATTAGGTTGAAAACCATGTGATAAGCACAAAGAAATACAGTTCAGAAACAAAAGGTAATAAGGGACACTTTCAAAATTTACTAAAACACCACTAAAGTATTAAAATGTTCTGCCTGCTGTTATTAACACTACTAGCTCTTTAAATTCTTCTTCTTTCCAGCATTCTTCCTCTATATTGAGTTCTGCTCTCATCTCTCTGCCTGTTCCCCGGCTTTTATTCAGGTCTCCTTACATCTCATTTATCTCCACCTGTGATGTAAGTACTTTTCCTATAATATTTTGATGTCATCAACAAACATACCAATCCAGATACCGGTGTCCACCAACAAGTCACTTATTAATATATTAAACAGGGTTGGTACAGGGATAGTCCCCTGTGGGATACCACTAGTCACTTGTTTCCAGGTGAACAGATTACCATTATATACTGTATAATTTTTCACTTCCAGATAGTCATGCAGTCAGTTTCTAACCCACTGTAGAACTTGATTAGCTACACAGTTTTCAATTTTGTGACCCAACCTCCTGTGTGAGACAATATCAACTGCTTTGCTGAAACCTAGGTTCACAACACCCCCCAGTTTTCCTAGATTACGTTTCTTGACCATGTTCTCAAATAATTGTTTTGGCATGATTTCCCTTTGCGTCATCCATAGGCATTGATTCCAAATTGTTTTTTTTTTTTTTTTGGTGAGTGTTTAACATCAACAAGTCTATTTATTATGGGGTTTGCAGCAGCTTCCCTGGTGTTGATATCAAGTTTATCAGCCTATAATTTCCTGGTTCAGCCTTGCAGCTCTTTTTACACATAGATACCATGTCAACCGCTTTCCAGTTCTCAGTAACATTCAATAAGCCAGTCTTACTGAATCATTAAATATTCATTGGAAAATGTGATGAACAGTATTCTGGCCAACTCCATTAGGAGTCCATCTGGGTCCATCATTTTGCTTGTGTTAACCATCCTGAGCATTCTCTCAGCTCTTGTTTTTAATACATTAATCTTTCCATTTAAAATGCCTAGGTTCAGTTAAAATGCAAATTAGGTAACTAAGGTGTGTGTGTGTGTGTGTTTGCATGTGTCACTATCTTTCAGTGTTTTTTGTTAACCCATTAGTTACCAGCATATGAACTATTTTTGTCTTCCAAGTTAAAACGCAAGCATATTTCAATGCTATGTCTTCATTTGTATCATTTTTATTTACTTTTATCAGACATATTAAAAAAAAAAAATTTGTAAGCACAATACAACACTCCTGGGTGTGCAGTTAGGATAAGATAATTGCACTTCTCAACTTAGCTGCACCTCATGCCTAAAAATGCATCTGAGGTGTGTGATTTCACCCCATTATTACAAAACCTGGCGTTTCTTATTACTTACTGTTATGTCTGGTTACATGAAAAGGTCCTTGTCCAGTTAGATTGCAGAAAACCTGGGGCCCAATATTCAAAACATTGCCCAGGGGCAAAATTTGCAATGCCCAGCATGCAAAATTAGCCCGCATCCAATTGCACGCTACAGCCAAAGGAATAGCCCAAGGGCAAAACCTTTTGAATATAGCAGGCAAATGAAGGTGGGCAAACAAGTCAGAGAGTAAAGTGCAAAAACTGCCCAGCAAAGAAGACAGCACTGATTATAGCAACCAGGCAGTGCAAACTGCAACAGCATCCCAGTGCACACAGAGGTGGAGTAAGGCAGAGTGGAACTACTTGGCCAATGTGGGTGCTGGCAGAGAAGTGGTGCACAACAACTGCAAACAAAACTGCAGGCCAAACAGTGCAGAATTGCACTATGGATTTGCCCGACGCTAACACGTTTGCCCAGGGCAAACACATTAGCCCAGGACAAAATTGTTATATTCAAAACTGATATGCAAATGAGCCTACTCAGGCAATCCGAGGGCAAACTGCCACATTAGCATGTCACTATGGCCTGATTTGTATGTATTACCATGAAGATTGCCCGGTGCAATTTTAGTGTGCACACAGCTCCATATGTATGTCAGATTGGAACTACAGGTCAGTAGCTGCAGACTGGCTATGCACACAGCTCCACCTGTATGTCAGACTGGATCAACAGGTCAGTAGCTGCAGGCTATATTTTTTACACAGCAGCAGAGACTATTGCACCCTAAGGGACTAGCACCTCAGGCACATATGGTGGTGCTGCATGCCATAGACATATTGTTGTCACTGCTCCAGTGAATAGCAGATGCTACGGTGCCATAGTGGCCGGTATTGTGAGGGACAAAGCAATGCCTACAGTGTGTCAGGCACCAATGACTGCTGCTAGCCACAGTGACAGGCCCAACTGGCAGGTGTGTTCTGACAGTGGACACCACTGTCATGCTGTTCTGTGACCTACATATGCTGCACCAATGGCATTGTATTCTCACAGTACCATACACATGGCTGGCTGTGTGTGATGTGGTGTCTGTACAAGTGTGCAGTATGTGCCCTGGGGGGAGGCAGACACATACCACCAGACAGGGACAATGATCTCAGGTTCATTCCCGGCACTGGAACATGTACATCGTGTGGATGGTCCCAGCCATGTGGCAGCACCTACTACAGTATGTGGTGCAGTCTGGCCACCTGTACATCCTCCCCTCAGCACCCTCCACTCCCCAAGTGCTACATGTGTATGTTTTTTTTGTGTGTTGGTGTGCCCCAATGGGGATACTGGAGGTGTGTGCTGCATGGACACACTGCCATGGTGTCCACTGGGGTACCCACAAATGTCTGGCTGGGTTGGGACCGGTGCCAGTGGACTGTGATATGGGTGGTGCCTTTTGTGTGCAGCATGTCTCAGCCATGGCGTATGGAGTAGCCCAAGGTGGTTGTTTGCCCTCTCTGCCTCCTCACTGGCTGCAGTCATCAGGTGCACTATGTCGCTGTTGTTGTAGACAGCCTTGTAGCCTGCTGCTACTGTGTCCACGTCCCCCCCATCCTTGGTTTGCCAACAATTAAGATGACCTTTTCATAAGTGGTAATTTTCACCATGCTAAATGTCATGCGAACATATGTTGCACGGCACTATGGTTTTGAATATACTGTTGTGCCTATATGCATGTCCCCGCCCCTCACTTTGCCCCATGCATACATTATCTTTTAGTGCTGGTGCTAACACGTTGCACCGGCACTATTCGGCCTTTTGAATATTGCAGCCTAGGTAAATGAGGTGCAATCGCTGCACAATCGGTTTGCGCCAGATGCAAAGTTTTGAATATCTGGACCCTGGGCTATTATCTCACCACAAACCATAGTATACTAAGAGAGTCCATACAGCTAGCTTGGCAAGGATGGCCATATTCATATTTGAACAGTAGAATTTAAGTTTTTTTTTTTTCTTATTTAAAATATATGACTAGGAAAGGTATCCTGAGCATGACAATCCACTTGTTTCCAGGTGCATCGTGCAGGGGAGAAGGCTACATAGTAAGAATAAAATTACATCAAGGGTACATTATAAATAGAAACAGAGGAAATATAATACATACTGTAATTTTGGATTTTTTTTTTTACCGGTTGTCAACTGAGAGAATAAATGGCAGGGCACATGAAAGAATAAATGCTGAATGATGGGGCAAATGAGAAAATAAACTGTTTATTCGCTCAGTTGCAATGTCATGAGCAGAAATATATGGAATAATGTTATGGACAACCATAAAGAACAAAGATTTATAAAATGGATCTAAAAATCAAAGAACCTTAATTGAGTAAAACCAGTCAGGTGACCATGTATTTATACAGTAATGCACAGTAACCCTTGTCCTAAACCTGACTAGATTTGTCAGTAGTCACATCACAAAATGAGCACATCAGTCCTCCTACATCCAGAACTGACCTGCCATCACAAACAGGGCTGCCAGTGATGGAGCCAGGTTTGGGAGCATTTGGGAGCCAGGGGGGCCATTCAGTCAATCATGAGCTCCACAATGGGCACCAAACAGCAACCAAAGATGGTGGCAGGGTGCCATTACTCACACTGGGGCAGCCAGGAGGGGTGACCGTCCCCCCCAGACCCTCTTCTAGCTTTGACAGTGGCTGTCACCTTGACTTACTAAAAACCTGTAGATATACCCTAAAAATAAGACTACTGTACCCTAAATAAAAAATGTAACAAATTAATTAAATGTTCTTTCCCTGATCATCAAACTCTCCTTACACACATAAACGAGTTAGAAAAGGGAAGTACTGTTCTGTTTTCTTTATTATTGTTTCTTTGCTGAAAATAAAAAATTTTCCTCTTATCTTTACCTGCTTTCCAGGAAAATCTCTGCTGTTTACCCTGCCAGAGCTAACACTGAAGTGCTGGCTCCACATGACGCCTTTGATGTGTGTACAGTATGGGCTAGATTCACAAAAGTTACTTGTAATCCGGCTCCACCTTTGTGAATACCCACAGCTGTGGGAAAACTGTGGCTCCACAAGTAGCAACCCATTTGCACCAGGGTTTTTTTTCCCACAGCTGTGGGAATTTCAAGAGTTTTGTGAATCCCGCCCAATGTTGGGAGAGAAACACTCTACCAGTAGAACTGTGCACAATTTGGAATCCCTGTATTCCATGATAAACATTCCATCTATGGAATGTGGGGGAAGACAGACAAAAAAGAAACAGGATGAAGAAAGGAAGCAATAATATAAACAAAAAGATGAAAAGTGGGAAACTCATATATAGGCAGATGCAGGCCTACATTGTTTAAATATATTCCTGAAGTCCATAAAAACACATTTGTTTGAATCATATATGGGTGTTTTCAGGAGCAACCCCCAAAAAAAACAGCCTGGGAGGTGCAACAGTTTTGAACACACTCCAGGGTGTGCCATTATGGTAATACAATTGCACCTCTCAGATGCTTTTAACAGCACTTGGCTGTACCTTATGCTTAACAATATACCTGAGGCATGCAATTATATTACCATAATGCACATCCTATCATGTCTTATTGTTATCATGTTTACATCAAGAGGCAAGAACACATCACTGACATGGAGAGTGAAGCTCAAGAGGTCTCTGTGATGTCATCTTAGCTAGCGATGAAACATCAGGCTTGTTGTGCATGGTTGTCCATATGTTATTTTGTACAGTATATGTCTGTTTAAATTCAGTTACATTTTTTTATAACTCTGTGTTGGACTGGATTCAAACAAAAAAAGTGCAAAGAACAGGATAAGATTAAATACATTTAATGTGATTTAAGTAACGCACAGATGAGCTGGCAACATTTCCAGTAGCTCATCTTTTAACGAAACAGTTCACTTAGAATGTTTTCAGTCTTGCTGATATGTTTGTTATGAGATATATGCCATGTAGGTAAGCATGAGGAATCTAAATAGATATAGGATTTTATGCTGTTGTACCACAGTACAGTAGTGATATATAGCTACTGTGGCGAGACAGCATTCTGCTATCACTACTGTTGTACAACAGCGTCTGGAAGTGTATGGATTTCCATATACAGGTCGAAGTGGCAGGGTAATTTTGAAGCACAAATAGTACAATCAGTACAATCAGGGGTCAGCCATAACTTTTTTTTGCACTAGCCAGCCAGCCAAGTTGATTAAAAATTGCACTAGCCCGCAGATGATTGCATTAGCCCACAATAATGATGGTAAATTTTGATTGGTTATACAGTGAAAATATGAGCCAAGAAATACTATGATTATTGCATATTTACCCTGCTCCCACAGTGCTTACTGCCCCAGCAAAAAGAAAGACTGCAATTCAATCACACACAGTGTACCCTCACTGTTTTTTACCATGCACCCCTTGCTTCCTCTTTCTTCACCCCCCCCTCCCAACCAAACCAGAGGATACCATAATAGCAAGTGTTCAGTCAAGCAGTTCTAGCTCTGCACACACAACACCCAACATCATCATGCACCTCACCACAGTCTCACCCCCACCCGCAGGGTAATGAACAGAGTCAGGCAAGAAATATACTCTCAGTCCCACCCTGTGATTAACCAGACCTGCACTTCTGGAAGATTTTACACTGCAAAGTGAGCCAAGGGCAGTTCTAGGATTTCTTTGGGGAGAGTTAAACAAACACAGGGGGCTTGGAATGTAAGAGACTTTGACATATCTGTTTACATATACCAGGCACAAAAGAATTGATTTTAACATGCTCTGCCCTAACAACAGATTTTTTCATAAGTGTATGTTCATCAGCCAAAGGGGAGGCAGTATACAGGCATGATGCTATACTACCTCTCTTTCTCTATAGGATGATCTGTGCACACCAGGAATACCTATTTTAACCTTTCAAATTATATGTTTTATTAAGGTTTTGCTTTGCACCATGCATGCTCCAAAGCATTGTTTTTAGGATGAAATGACAAGCTGTATGGTATAAGGGTGGGACTGCATGGATGGCATTGACAGGTGTGATCCATTAGCTGTGAACCCCTACACCAGTCAATTAGTCTGACAAAGCCACCTTAGGTGGCTCCTGTGAATTTTTAATCGTGTTTTTTTTTTAATCTATTTTACTGAATCATACTGTAGCTGAATGCTTAAATCTTTTTTGTGTATAATCTGCTCAGCTAGAGACTCTTGTTACACTCCCATTGTATGTTTTCCCACCCTTATGATGTGGAACTTTTGTAAATGAGCAGTTTCCTGCTCAAATGTATTGTAATCAGGGACACTGGTTTACCGGGATTGAGAGAGGGCAAATTCCATTTTGCACATTGTAAAAAATGGTACTGTCACCGGTGTCTGTTAAGCCAAAATCTGGTTTTACCGGTGTTTGGTTTTGTGCACTTTATTTAACAATTTTTAACTCTGCTAACATGCATTTTAGCAGTTTTGACCTCCACTATTGCATATCCTTCCATCCTTGTACCAATTTGGAGTTATTTTAGGTACAAAATATGATAGCAACAACAGCGCTACAGCCCCCATCCCTGAGGTGTGATGGAAGCAGCTCCGACCCTCATCCTTCAGGTGCGATGGCAGCACCAACAACACTACAGACCCATCCCTCCGGTGTGATGGCAGCAGCAACAGCACTATGACCTCCCTCCCTCAGGTGTGACAGAAATAGCAGCACTGTGGCCCCCATCCCTCTGGTGTGATGGCAGCAGCAACAGCACTGTGTCCCCCCTCCCTCAGGTGTGATGGAAGCAGCACTGCAGTCCCTATCCATTAGGTGTGATGGCAGCAGTACCACGTTCCGCATTCCTCAGGTGTGATGGCAGTATCAGCACTATGGCCCCCATCCCTCAGGTGGGACAGCAGCAGTACAACATTCCCCATCCACCAGTGGTTATGGCAGAAGCACTACGGCCCCCCCCCCACCTCTCAGGTGTGATAGCAGTAGCAACAACGCAGTCTACATCCCTCAGGGATGATGGCAGTAGTGACAGCACTATAATCCCCTTTCCTTAACACCCACACCCCACATGCACAAGTTACAAATTGTTTAGTCTCTTTGCTTGTTAGAACTCAGATGTGAATTAATCTGAACCACCACCACTACTAAGGTGAACCACATTTGTTTTTTCCTATCATTTAACTGCTTGAATTGGATTTCTGCCAGTGACACCACTGACCAGGGTTTGGGAACAGGTTTGAGTGCTGGAAGACGGGCGGGGGGGGGTGAAGGCTTGAGTGTCCAATAACCACTCGCCTTCTCTTGGGAGGGAGGGTATATTCACAGCTCAGCATTTGCTGGCCCCAGATGGAGGCTGGAGGCATGGCAACACATTGGCCCCCATTGCGGAAGAGAGCGTGATGGACGTCAGCTTGTCTTGTCATCACGTGGCCTGTCATGCTCCCACAAAAATGGAAAAACACCTGCTGGCTACCTGGAGGATGGCTTCTGGTCCCTCCATAAGCATGAAGTCCCAGACACATGTGTCTGTTCTGACCCCTGCCATGTCTGGGATATACAGGAAGCTCTTTAGGGTGATTGACTTCCCTTGTTAGCCTCCCACAGGATAGGGGCGCACCGATGAAGGGTTAATTCGGGTTACCCGGTAGCATGGCCATAAGGGGCAGTGGATGGTGCGGTGGACTCAGCAGCAGTGGTAGGGGGACTTGGCAGGCCTGAAGGAGTCGATGGCCAGGGGGTAGGAGGAACAAATAAAAAACTGCCTGAATTTGCTTCTTTGAAATAGTGTCTTCACCTAAAAAAAGTTCACAAGTGATTAGTGGAGGACCTTCTAATGCATCTCCCAAACATGTGGATGCCTTGTTTTTTTACTTAGTCTCCATGAAAAGGGTGTCTCTCAGTTTTCATGTCTGAGCTCAGATGTGAATTGAGCACCACTCTACCCACCAGCATCATACAGCCCCTGGGGCCTTACCTTCCATGTGTCACTGAATGTGCTTTCCATTCCACTGGCCAAGCATAAGTACACTTAAACACATAACATTTGCTTTTTATTAAAGCAGTCTGTCAGAAAACTTTTTGTTGTCACAGAGACTGATACAACAGGTGGGAGAGAAGGTGCAAATGATGAAATGGGCAGACTAGGTGGGCCGTCAAAGTCTGTTTCTATGTTTCTATCCCATTCACCTAAATAAGTAGTAAGGCAGCTTGTGCCTTGTGAACATACTTTCATTCAGACTCACTTTCAATCAAACTGAGGATTTTGGATGGCCCTGCTGATTATAAACTTGAATAAACTAGTTAGTAACTGATCCTGCGCTTAGCAATCTATATCCTAGATGTTCATATGCAAAAAATACAATAAAAACCTGACTAAAGTCTAAAAACAAGCTTATAAAACACAAAATGTATCTGAACATTTATATTTACCTGTACAACATCACTGCAGCCTGAGTACAACTTAGATAAAGTACATGGTACCCTGACTACTGTATGATGTAGTAAACATACATTGGTATTTTTTTTTTATATTTTTTGTAAACTGGGTAAACCCACTAGGAAAAACTGCCTGTTTTCAGAGGTGACCCAGGAGAACTGTGGAGGTTAAGTGCCTTGCTCAGAGTCACACAGTATGCAAGTGGAGGTTGTGGGAATCAAACCCAAGTCTTCTAAATGTACTCAGTTTGATCACTGTTTGTTACTATAACCACTAGGCTATACTGCCAGCCATAACACCCATATGTAATGTTTTAATATATGATTTCAATAATAGTGCACAGTACCTACAGTACAAATTATGAACATTGAACACTTTGCAACATTTTACTAAAACTGAATTATTTCCCTCTCCATCTGCTTATGTTTTCTTACACAAAGTGGGTGTACAGTTGACAAAGCACTGTAAAATAGCCTGAGGTAGCACTTACTGCTTGCAATGCCAGGGACTCTGGATCAGAAGTGAATTCGGGTTGCTAGGGGCCTGGCCAGGGGAGTAGGATCGAGCACCTGGGGGGCTGCTCTCTTCCTCTGGGAACGGTGGCTTGCAGGTCCTGCTGCTTTTCTGCCACCTGGGTGAGCACAGGTGGTGGAGCAATGAGGCTGCAGAGCATTTGGGAAGAGAGGAAGCTAGCCAGGATCTGGAATAGCAGCATGTATCTGTGCCCTACTTTCTTGGATCCCCTCGAGTGTTGGTGCCCTCAGGGACAGAGACCAGAAAACCAATAACAATCACCCCACATCAGCTGCTGGTAGAAGGGACCCAGCTGCCCCAAACTTCATGACCAGTTTCCATGAGGGACCCACTGAGCTGCCCAACACACATTAAAGGACTGTGGAGGGGTGACCTGGGGTCCCCTTCCTTCCCACCCTGGGGGGTACAACCTAGGCAGGATTGGTGCAGGCTCACAGGAGCTCCTGAGCATTACCTGGGGGTGAAGCTAGGGGATACCTAGCCTACGGAACTCTGAAAAGAGGAGACTGATGCTGTGAGAATGGGGCAGAGAAAGAGAAAATAAAAACATTTAAAAATATGATGAAATCTTGGGGATTCTGTGCAGTGAAATGCAATTTCCGTGAGGCACCGGTACAAGAATTCAAAATCCGCAAACCAAGCAGGATTCCGTGATTTTTAACGGTGTTACCGGTAAAAACGGAAAACCATTGTCCCTGATTGTAATCCATGATTGAAATAAATAAACAAAATAAAGTAATGGCTGCTATGGGGCTATGGATGGCCACTTCAGAGTCTAGTCTGCAGTGGTGTCCAGGGAAAGTATCGAGCTGACAGACCACCTGGCTGGGCAGACCGTGTATACATCATAATGTTGTGTCACTGTAGTGTGGGATACAAACACTCAAAAGGCTGGGAAATGAGGCACACTGGTTTAAATATTGTGGGACAAATCAAAGACAGGTTCAGCAAACTGGACTACCTTTGATCACAGCATGCACACTAGGTGAATGTCTTAACAATTGTCAAAATGATTCACACCAAGCCTTTTGATGGGTCCTCCTCTTGAACTGCCAGATAATTGCAGCTCTTAACGAGCTGTTAATCACATCAGGCCACCTGGAACACTGAGGGGGATTAGCAAAAGGACTACAGCCTGCTAAAGTAGGAACTTTTTTTAGCTTCATTAACAGCCGTGAAAAACCCGCACTAGTCAAGATGGACAAGTAGAGGGTTAGCTGCACTAGCCCTGATCAATTTGCACTAGGTTCAGGGCTAGTAAAACAATGTTAAGATTGAACCTTGAGTACAATACAATAAACATTATAAAATAAAACAAAACAATGAACACCCATATGGCTCTGTACATGAACCAATACACAAACATTGAATGCCACTGCATAAAACAAATAATGGGAGGGCTAGCTCGAGAGTCAATGTGGGGAAATAAACTCCTCCCACACATGTCATATAAACCAGCTGCTCCTAGGACCTCCTGCTCTAGTGTTTGGAAAAGTTACCAGCCTGGAGCTCCTGTGTGCAGGCTTGCTTTTCTGTTCCATTTTGTTTTTCCTTTGCTTCTTCCCTTGTTGTTTTTCCCGTCTTGTGTGCACCTTCTGCTTGGTTTCTGCTGAATGTTGTTTGTATGTTTCTCCTGCTTGGTTAGTATTATTTGGCCTCATGCCACCATGTGCTTCCTCCTATGCTTGTTTTTCTTTTTCTCTGTGTTTATCTTTGGTTTTGTCTTTTCTTTTGGGAGTTTAGTGCCCTTGTGTATGCTGTGTTAGAAAATGGGTAAAACTATTTCAAGCTCCTGATTGGCTGAGGGACATCTCTAGCTGGGCATCTATCAGACAAAAGATGCCCTGCTATTAAAAGTACCAACCCAGCCTGCCCCATCACAAGAGTTCTGATGCCCACCCTGCTCCCTAATTGGCTAAACCCCTTCATTTTAATTTTAAATATCCGCCATTTCTTTTGTCTCGCTTAGCGAGAGCTGAGACCCAGTCTCAGTCCTCTAGCCATTCTCCCGATCTCCGAATTCTGTTACTACACACATACAGCATCTGGTACACACTATCCCTGTTGTAGCCCACATTTAAAATGTTAAACCATCTTGTCCCATGCCCCTTGATTGTTTGTAGTGGTACTCTCAGAGAGCCGAACACTCGCGCTTTCCCTCATCCCTCCTTCAGCTGGCAGCCCACTCACTAACCTGCCTGTGATTTGTAGGGCTAGAACAAATTGCCCTGACATGAAATGGCTCTCCTTTCCTTACCATGATACCTCTCTCCCGAGATGAGAGCGGAAAGAAAAATTCAGCTTCAGACACACACACACCAGTGACTCATTCCCTAGCAAACTTGTTTTATGGTTTCTTTTAACAGTACCTTCCTTTTCCAACTGTCCCATCTGCAATGCTGATGACTGATCCACACAGGATGGCACCTCCCGACACGGAGCTGCAGCCGACTGACCAACCAAAGTTACTACCCTTTCCCACTGAGCAATTAAACATTTTTGTGAAGCCAACTCCTTTTGGACTCTCAAGTCTGGCAGAGACTTTTTCTGATCTTGCACCCCTTCTCCACTTAAACATAGAAACATAGAATTTGATGGCAGATAAGGACAACTTGGCCCACCCAGTCTGCCCATTTCCCTACCTAATGGATAAGCTGCAGATCCTAGTTAACTTAGCCACCTGCTCACTATCAACCTGCAGTCAGTTTAAAATGGAAAATGAAAATAAAATAAATCAGTGAAAGAGACTTGGTTCTGCTGGTCGGAGATCATTTTAAGATTTGCTAGCCTTGTGGGCATGTGTGTTGGGGGGGGGTGGAATTAACCATGACAACTAACCACACCAGACAGTAAAGAAGCTGATGTGGGACAAAACTCCCTGTATCCAAAAAATAAATACCAGAGGGCGGAGGAACTATTTTCTTCACAAAATAAATAAAACTCTTAGATAGTTAACTTTTTAACATGAAAATTATTTTCAAAATACAGTGGCCCATTTTCTAAGTGCAATAATACCCTACAGGGTGGGCGGTATGGTCTATACTGGACCTTCCAGGGTATATAACATAGAAGCATAGAAACATAGAAGTTGATGGCAGATAAGGACTGTAAGGCCCATCCAGTCTGCCCATTTCTTTTTCTGCCGTATGAATGTGCAGTAGGCCTTTGCTCTGTCAATGGCCTATCTATTCATACTCATCTGTATTGCTCCCTTATGCCTATCCCATGCCTGTTTGAAGCCCTGCACTGTATTCATATCTACCACTTCCTGAGGTAGGCTGCCCATGCATCCACCACCCTTTCTAGTAAAAGAACTTCCTCACATTACCTTACTGGCCTCACTCTAATCTCATGCTGTGTCCTCTTGTCCTGCTATTTTTCTTATATTGAAACATGTTAGACTCTTTCACCTTGTTAATCCCCTTAAGGTGTTTGAATGTTTCAATCATATCACCTCTCTCCCTCCTTTGCTCTAGGGTATTCATATTGAGTTCAGTTAATCAGTCCTCATATGTTTTCTGATGCAGTCCCTGCACCATTTTGGTTGCCCTTTTCTGGTCTGCCTCAATCTGGTTAATGTCCTTGTGAAGGTGTGGTCTCCAGTACTGCACGTAGTACTCCAGATGGGGCCTAACCAGTGTCCTGTAAAGAGGAATTATTTCCTCCCTCTTCCAACTTGTGATACCCCTACTAATACACCCCAACATCCCTCTAGCCATACCTACTGCTTTAGAGATCTGCTTGAATGATTTCAGGTAATCGGTGATGACACCCATGTCTTTCTTCCCTTATGACTGCCAGCAACTCCCTTCCCAGCTTATAGGTGGCTTCAGAGTTTTCTCTTCCATATGTGCATGATCTTGCACTTCTTTGCGTTAAACCCCAGTTGCCACCTCTCCGACCATTTTGCTAGTTTTTCCAGATCTCTTCTCATTCTGCCCACACCATCTGGATCATCTACTCTGTTGCAGATCTTGGTGTCATCTACAAACAGACAAACCTCACCCTCCAGTGCATCTGCAATGTCACTGATGAAGATATTGAAGAGCACTGGCCCCAGGACTGATCCCCGAGGTACCCCACTTGTGACTTGCATCTCTTCTGACTGTATACCATTTACCATCACTCTCTGTTTTCTGCCCATCAACCAGTTTTCCACCCAGTTGACCAACATCTGACCCACCCTGAGCCTACCCAGCTTATTAATCAATCTCCTATGTGGAACAGTATCGAAAGCTTTGCTGAAGTCAAGGTAGGCAACATCAACTGCTCCCTCTTGGTCCACCACTCTGGTTACCCAGTCAAAGAAATCTGAGATTAGTTTGACAGGACCTTCCTTTTGTAAACCCATGCTGTCTTGGATCCTGTGCTCCTATGGATTCCAGGTGTTGCACTATCCTTTCCTTAAGGAGTGTCTCCATAATCTTGTCCACTATTGAGGTAAGACTGACTGGTCTGTAGTTTCCTGCCTCCTCCCTGCTACTACTCTTGAGGAACAGGATCACATGAGCCCTTCTCCAGTCTTCAGGGACCTCTCCTGTGCTCAGAGACTTACTAAACAGTTCTGCTAATGGCTCTGCTAGTTCCACCCTTAACTCCTTTAGTACCTTGGGATCAGGGTTCGACCTTAACATTGTTTTACTAGCCTTGAACCTAGTGCAAATAGGTCAGGGCTAGTGCAGCTAACCCTCTACTTGTCCGTCTTGACTAGTGCAGATTTTTCCTGGCTGTTAATGAAGTTGAAAAAGTCCTACTTTAATCAATCAATCAATCAAATCTTTATTTAGTCAGGCGAGCATCATTGAGCAAGGCTCAATTACAAGATGGACCTGATAAGGTCACGGTTCAATAGTTGGTACCTGACATATACATCAATGCACTAATATATGCATAACAGATACAGAAAAAAAAACGCTTATAAATACAATGATCAAGGGTAAGAAGTTGATTCAGACATACATGACAAGGTAGGTTACAGGAACATTATACAAAAGATAAGTATATACATATCCCAAAATAGGAGTCAAGGCATACACACAGCATAATGTAATACTTGGATGAATGGGGAGCATTTAGGAATAATGTAAGGGCCAGTGATTAGTGGGAGAAGAATTAGGTAGGTAGTAGGTAGTTAGGTAGAATTAAATGGAACTGGGGTACTATAAAAAGGGTGGCTGCCCGAGAGGGAGAACTGTGGAACAAAAATATGTCATATATGGTGGCTGTCTGGAAGGGGGGGTTGTGAAATGGCAAGTCTAGCTCTTGTAGTAGCAGTTGTATTTCTCTGTGAAAAAGCTTGTGCAAAGCTGTTTAAAGGATGCTATAGGTATAAGATTGGACAGCTTTAGGGATTTCTGCAGAGTATTCCAAGCCATAGCTAAAGAATAGCTGATTGCCGCCCTCCCTAGCCGGGTGTTGACTTTAGGTATTTTGAGCATGATGAGGTTGTTGCTTCTTAGGGCATAGGAGCTAGCTATGGCCTGGGTGAAGCAGTCTAGAATATAGTTTGGAAGTTTTTTAGACAATGCTCTGTAGATCCATAGTGCTGCATTTCTGTTCCTTCTGAGATGTAGAGAAACCCATCCAACTGCAGCATAGAGAGCAATGGTGAGTGTTAGCTGGAAGATCTGTTATGAATCTTATTGCTCTATGGTACAGGGTATCCAGCTTGCTTAGGTAGGAGATGGGCAGTGACTATAAAGGAAGTCAGCATAGTCAACAACTGAAAGAAAAGTGGCCTGGACTAACCTCATCTTTGAGTCTCTTGTTAGGAAGTGTTTAATTCTATAGAATAGGCTGAGCCTTTGTGCAAGTTTTTCAGCAGTTCTTCAATATGATGTGAAGTCAAGTCTGTTATTAATCCACAGGCCTAAGTATTTTAATTTTCTACATACTAGATTTTTCCAAGGATAGTGCATAGCTGGGGGAGACTGCTTAGTGGGGAGGTACTGGTGGCGCTTTGATTGGAGAAAAGCATTGCTTTTGTTTGTTTTTTGCATTTAAAAGAAGCTTTTTCTCAAGTAGTTGATATTGCAGCAAGGAGAATTCTGCCTGTAAGATCTCATGGGCAACTGCAGGTGATGGGTTGCTGACATATAGAACAGTATCAGCAAAGAGGTGGACAGTGGCTTTGGTGAGATTTGAATCAATATTATTAATGTAGATAGCAAAAAGGATAGGGCCCAGGATAGATCCTTGCGGAACTCCTCTTAGCAGTGGTTTTAAAGGGGATAGATCACCTTCAGCTTTCACCTGCTGTGACCTATCCACAAGATAACACCTGAACCATTTAAGGGATGGTGGATCTAGGCCAATGGAATGCAAGGAAGAGAGTAGCAGCTCGTGGTCCACAGTGTCGAATGCCTTACTTAGGTCAAGAAATACTGCACAGACACTATTCTTTTTATCTAATTCAGTTTGCCAGTCATTTGTAACTTTGGCCAGTGCAGAGATAGTGCTGTGCCTGGCTCTAAACCCAGATTGAGCTGGATTCAAGAGGCTAGCATCATCAAGGTACACTCTTAGCTGGATGCTCACTATTTTCTCTAGCATCTTGGATAGCACTGGAAGAATGGAAATGGGCCTGTAGTTATTAAGGTCCCCTGATTTTAGAAGGGGAACCACTTGGGCTGTCTTCCACACTGTAGGAATAGAACCAGAGGTTAAAGATATGTTAAAGAGATGTGTTAGGGGAACTGCAAGTACATGAAATGCAATCTTTAGAAAGTAGGGGTCAAGAGAGTCTGCCCCTGTGCTTTTTTTAATATCCAACTGCCATAAAAGATCCTCTACTTGCTTCAACAGGATGGGTTTGAAGGAGAAGGAAGAATCAGCTCTCTGGGCACCAGTGTACTGGGAGCTTAGTTGTGCACGCATAGATTAGCTGGAGGTGTCAAAGGCAAGGCAGCAGTTGTGAAGTGGTTATTGAAGGCATCCAGAACTTCCATTTTGCCAGAGATAGAACCATTATTGTGGTGCAATTGAGTTGGTAGAGAGGTGCCAGAATCCTGCCCTACAATACCCTTGATGGTGCCCCAGAACCTAGCAGGATTGTGATAGGAGGAGTCAAGTTCAGCCAAGTAAAAGGCAGCCTTTGCATCCCTTACTTTCTTGGTGCAGCTATTCCTGGCTTTCCTAAATAACACCCAGTCATTTGGGTTCTTGGTTTTTCTTGCCATCTTCCATAATTTGTCTCTCTCCAACAGTGCAGATTTAAGGTCAGCTGAAAACCAGTGGCAAGATTTGTTTTTTATTCGGACACTAGTGATTGGGGCATGGGTATTAAGGGCACTTAGTATTATGCTGTTTAGCACCTGATGTGCTTTATCCACAGATTGTGCAAGATAAAACTCTTACCAGCTTGGAGAGTGAGCTAGATCATGCAGATATCCTTCAATATTGAGTTTTTTCTTGGCTCTCCTCATTAGAAATTTTGCTGGGGTTGTTGGTTTGCTGGAAGATCTTACTCCTGTAATGAGGCAGTGATCACTTATATCACGGAAAAGCACTCCAATGTGTGTGACTAGATGGGGTTTGTTCACCAGCAAGATATCAAGTAGTGTGCTGTTGTTTCTATTCTTTGAGTTTATTCTTGTTGGCTCATTTATCAGTTGTGTGAGCCCATGTGTATCATGCAAACGATACCAAAGTGCAGCTGCCTTGGAAAACCAGTTTAGATTCAGATCACCTAGGATAATGACTTCTTCAGAGCCTGGTTTGAGTAGATTTCCCAGGTGGGATAAAAGCTTGTGGTCAGCAGAGGGGCCTGTGGCAGCCTGCTAGCTGGAAAGCTGCTGTATTAGGGAGAATACTTTGAGGATATACATTCAATTCTTTTGGGCATCGAGGTTGCAGTAAAGCAGGATACAGGTGTACTGGACTTTCATATATATAGCTACTCCACCGCCCTTTGTTAGGCGTATCCACTCTGAATAACTGATAATTGGGTGGATTAACATCCCTATCTGCTGTGGTGGGTTTGAGCCATGTCTCAGATACTCATGAGAAAGTCTGGCACAAGGGCAACCCAGCCTTGTATCAGTGTAAGTTTTTTCAGGAGACTGTATGCATTAATATGTAGAAAACTGAGGCCTTGATAGAGGTTAGGCCTGCTGGTGAGGTGACACACTCAGGGGCCTGGGTTATTTCCACATTTCCAATACAGGAGTAGTAGAAAGAATAGGAGTTTCATAAGGGCTGCAGAGATAGGAAGAGGGGCTGCCTTTGGTCCTCCTTTTCTTGCTCGGTCGCCACTCTTTTGGGGTGCTCCAGAAGGGGCTATGACACCATGTCGAGACACCAAGTAGCAGTTTGATAGTCAGGCGTAAGGGGGAACTGTATATGCAGCAATGGAGCATTGATCGGAATACATACATGGTGATTTGCGTCCCTTTATGGCAGTCACCCCACGGATACAGATGCAGCAATGGTAGGGCATATATGAGGGTCTGAACATTATTCACTGAGGATGAGACAAGAGGCTAGGCGGATGGGTCACCATATTTTGTGTGATATGGACATCCTCCTTAAGAACCCCATGCATGACAGGGAGAGAAGTAGCAGTAGGAGTCTCCCATTGTGAAAGTGGTATTGATAGTTAACTACGGGAGAACAGTAAGGGAAGGGTTGCTGATTAGGTGGTACAGCAGGGCGGTGATGCAGTTTATTGGCTAGAGTAGTGCTGAGGGCGGGAAGAGATTTCGGAGGAAGATGCCTATAAAATAACACACAAGGAGGGAAGAGGCGGGTGGGCAAAAATTTACTGCAGCCTTCCATGCCTTTCCTTGGTGTCCCTCCGGCCTCGTTGTCCCTAGGTTGGCTTAGCGGTCGACCGCCGCTGGTGGAGCATAGCCCGGCCTCAACTGGTGCTGTGGGCAGGAAATCAGACTGGAGAGAGGGGAGGAAGGAGCAATATTAGTAGAAAACAGAAACAAGTGTTTCTGCTGGTCAAGTGACTAAAATTGCACAACAAAAGGCTGTGGGGGCTGGGGCATCGTAGCATCTGACCCACTTTAAATTACCCAAAAAGGGCTTGTAATCACAATTTACACAGAATTTAACATTTTTCCTCTACATTTACAAAAAAAAACAAGTAAAGCAGCTCTTTTTTGAAGTTTTCAGCAAACATTCCAAGTCCCAGAACAGCTTCAGGTAATGCAAGTTCAGTCAATGCAATTCAATGGGGCAGGAGGACCAATCAGCTGCTCTTCCTTGAAAGCGCTTGCTTGCCGATTGGCCGCAGCTTTCCCATGCCTTTCCTCGGTGTCCCTCCTGGCCTCGTGGTTCCCTGGGTTGGCTTAGTAGTCACCGACCACCCGCTGGTGGAGCGCAGCCCCGGCGCTCAACTGAGTGCTGTGGGCAGGGAAATCAGACTGGAGAGAGACGGAGGAAGGAGCAATAATTAGTAGAAAACAGAAACAAGTGTTTCTGCTGGTCAGAGTGACTAAAATTTGCACAACAAAAGGCTGTGGGGGGGCTGGGGCGCTGTAGCATCTGGCCCACTTTAAATTACCCAAAAAGGGCTTGTAATCACAATTTACACAGAATTTAACATTTTTCCTCTACATTTACAAAACAAAAAAAAAGTAAAGCAGCTCTTTTTTGAAGTTTTCAGCAAAAATTCCAAGTCCCAGAACAGCTTCAGGTAATGCAAGTTCAGTCAATGCAATTCAATGGGGCAGGAGGACCAATCAGCTGCTCTGCCTTGAAAGCGCTCGCTTACCGATTGGCTGCGGCTTTCCCGTGCCTTTCTTCGGTGTCCCTCCCAGCCTCATGGTTCCCTGGGTCAGCTTAGCGGTCGCTGGCACCCGCTGACAGAGCGTAGCAGGTTGTAGTCCTTTTGCTAATCTCAGTGTTCCAGGTGGCCTAGTGTGATTAGCAGCTCATTAAGAGCTGCAATTATCTGGCAGTTCAAGAGTGGGATCCAACAAAAGACTCAATGTGAGTTGTTATCACTCAGTTGTTAGGACAGTCAACTAATGTGAATGCTGTCATCAAGGGTAGAGTGGTTAAGTCACTCGCTTCCAGTTTGCTGAACTTGTCTTTGATTTGTCCCACAATATTAAGACCAGTGTACCTCATTTCCCAAGCTTTTTGAGTGCCTGTGTCCAACACTGCAGTGACAGAATACTATCATGTATACACTGTCTGCCCAGCCAGGTGGTCTGTGCACTCTATACTTTCTCTGGACACCACTGCAGACTAGGTTCTGAAGTGCCCATCCAGACCTTAGCTGCCATTATTAACTGGTGTGGGGGTTCATAGGCTCTCTTAATGGATCACACCAGTCAATGCCATCAGTGCAGTACCACCCAGCATGTCATTTCATCCGAAAAACAATGCTTTGGAGCATGTATGATACAAAGCAAAACCATAGTAAAATATATAATTTGAAAGGTTAACAAAATGTATTCCTGGTGTGCATAGACCATCCTCTATAGAAAGAGGTAGAACAGCAGCATCCTGTATACTGCTCCCCTTTGACTGATGAAAGGACACTGTTATGAAAAATCTGTTTTTGTTAGGGCAGAGCATGTTAAATCAATATTTTGTGCCTGGTATATATAAACAGATAGGCCAAAGTTTCTTACATCCCAAGCCCCTGTTTGTTTAACTTCTCAAAAAATCCTAGAACTTTCCCTGGCTCACTTCGCAGTGTAAGAAAACTTCCAGAAGTGCAGTTCTGGTTAATCACAGGGTTGGGGATGAAAGTGTTTCTCTGCCTGATTCTGTACATTGCTCTGCAGGTCCGGGTGGGACTGTGGTGACATGCATGATGATGTTGGCTATTGTGTGTGCAGAGCTAGAACTGCCTGATTGAACATTTACTATTATAATATTCTCTGGTTTAGCAGGGAGGGTATGAAGAAAGAGGAAATAAGGGACTCATGGTAAAAAAACAATGGGTGTACACACTGCGTGTGATTGGACTGCAGTTTTTTTTTTTTTTTGATGGAGCAGGAAGCAGTGTGGGAGCAGGACAAATATGCAATAATCAGATTATTTCTTGGCTTGCATTTTTTCTGTATAACCAATCAAAATTTACCATTATTATTGTGGGCTAGTGCAACCATCTGCGGGCTAGTGCAATTTTTAATCAACTTGTCCGGCTGGCTAGTGCAAAAAAAAGTTAAGGTTGACCCCTGCGTGGGATGTATGCCATCAGGTCCCATTGCTTTATCCACCCTGAGCTTATCGAGCTCTTGTAGGACCCTTTCTTTTGTGAAGGGACTAGTGCACACCTCCCCTCCCCCCGTGTCCATGGTGCAGAGCTGTGGGCCCTGCCTTACCTTCTCTTCAGTAAATACTGAGTAGAAGTATCTATTTAGGATAGATGCTTTTACATGGTCCTCCTCCTCACACGCCCTTATCCCTTGATCTGAGCACACCCCTCTGGAATTTCTCCTTTCACTAATGTATCTATAGAAAGTCTTGTCACCTTCTTTTACTGTTCGTGCTAGTGTTTCCTCAGTTTGGGCCTTTGCCTGCCTTACTGCCTTCCCTGCTTCCCTTAGGAAAGTTTGGTATGCCTCCCTGCCTTCATCCTGCTATGTTCCCTTATACTTCCTGAAGGCCAGCCTTGTGGCTCTGACCTTTTCTGCTACTGTATTTGAGAACCAAAGTGGTTTCCTCCTTCTTTTGCACTTTCTTTTCTCACTAAAACAATGGGATGTTGCTTCAAGTATTGCATCTTTAATGCTTGCCCACTTTGCCCACCTTGCCTGTACCCCCCTCACCTGTATTTCTTTTTGCCAGGGCTAGCTTAACTCTGTTGGCCATCTTATCAAAGTCAGCTCCTCTGAAGTCCTATATTTTTGCCTTGGAATGGGATGATTTAGTTCTAGTAGCCAAATTGAACCATACCATGTGATGGTCACTGGCCCCCAGGTGACCACCTACCTGGAGATCTGTGATCCTTTCCCTGTTAGTCAGTACTAGATCTAGGATAGCCCCGTCTCTAGTGGGTTGTTGTACCAGTTGTTTGAGGCCTTCTCCCTGCAGGGAATCTATCATGTGTCTAGTTCTGACAGATGTCCCTGCTGGTATTGACCAATCTGTATCTGGCATGTTGAAGTCTCCCATTATCAGAACCTCCCCTTTAGCTGTCATGTTTTGTGTATCTTCTAACAGTAACGTGTCTATGTTCTCCCCCAGTCTGGAGGCCTGTACACAACCCCAGTTTGTATGGCTGTCCATTTCCTGTTTCCAGTGTATGTGTATTCTGAATTTCTGTAGCTTTGATATTTTCATTGACATAAAGGGCCACTCCACCCCCCCCTTTTGCACCTCGGTCTCTTCTGAACCGTACATAGCTAGGTACTGAAGTCTCCCAAGTGTGATTGCTGGTAAACCATGCCTTGCTAATGGCTACTATGTTCAGTTTAGCCTCTGTCCTTATTGCCTGCAGGTCTGGAATCTTTTTCCCAGACTGCGAGCATGTGTGTACATGATTTTCCATTGGTCAGATGTCAGTGTGTTAGTTGTTGGGGTGAGGTCCGGTGTTTCCCCTGTGCATCACATTGGGAGCTGGACCTTTTTCTTTACCTGGTGATGCAAATAAACTACAAACATGCTGATCTTCTGTTTGACCACTAGCTGAGGGAGGGAAGGGTGTTCTTCCCATTCGATGTTTCGGGTGCTCTCCCCACTTGCTAGTTTAAATATTCTGCAAAGACATCAAACTTCTGCCCCAATGCACTGACTCACTCCTTAGTCAGATGCAGTCCATCAAATTTAAAGAACTTTCGCTCCCAAAACTATTGCCAGTTCCCTACAAATTTGTGTCCTTTTCCTAGCACCAGCCCTTGAGCCACATGTTTAGCTCTCCTATCTCCCCTTCTCTGACCTTCCGTCCATCTTTCCCCCTCTCCCAGACTGGCAGGATCTCCTAGAAGTAGATGCCGGATGAAATTAATAATTGTTTGTCACCCAGCCTGGTCAGGTGTTCCTTGGTCTCCACAACTGACCAGCTGGTGAGATCGTTAGTCCCTATGTGTACCAGGACATCAATGTTTTCTCCTGCTTCCTGAACAATTTTAGCAATGCAGTCAGTGTCTCTCCACGCTGATGTACATGAGACATCTGACCATTACACCTGGCTGGAGATACATATCAACTCCCCATATCATGGAGTCTCCTATGATCAAAAGTTTTTGGATTTCCTTTTTGCTTTTTTGTTTTGGTTCCTATTTTGGGTGCATTTTGTTGTGCCAGCTCCTGTGCTGCAGTGTCCTGCTCTGCAGTGTCCTCTGCCTCTTTGTTTGATTTCAGAGATAGAGGCAGATACCTGTTTGTAGTTTTTATATGGTTTGTGGAGGTGATATGTTGGCCCTCCTAACCACCTGCCAACCTCCTGGACCAACTAACCTCTGAGGTCGAGGTGCTTCTGTTGGATGTTGGGGAAATGGCGGGCGGTTCTTATAATTTATTTCCTCTTGAATATGCAATTTGAGGCACACAATCTCTGCCCATGCTGCCTGGAGCTGAGCCCTTAGATCTGCAATGGCCCAGCATGTAGGACAGTGTCCTAAATCCTGTAAAACTGCCCTTCTGTAAAGTGTTCCACAGTACCTGCAGTTAATGATATCCATTCCAGGTAAGATGCTGGGTTTATAACCTGGCCAGAGTAATAAGAAGGAAAAAAATGAAAGCAAAAGTTTGATTTTGTGTTTTGTTTGTTTCTGTATAACTTTTAATAACAAGTTAAATTACTAGTGCCCCAGTAAATGAGGTCACTGTGTGGATATCCTTCTGACCCGCCCCTTCCTGCTTTGCTACAGGAAATGTCACGGCTGTGCTACCCTATAAAAGGAGTGTAGTGTGGGGTGGTTGGGGATGGGGTGGGTGGCTGGGCCCTTCTCCTGCTGAAAAAGAACCATGGATAAAAGAAAGCTTATCCTAATGACAGACAAAGCTGTAAAACCTGTAATAATTTCACAGAAGATATACCCTGTAAGAAACACTTTGCTACAGAGAAAAATAAAGCAGTAACAGAAGATATACCTTGCAAAAGACAATTTGAATCAGATGATTACAGCAGTAATCTGTAAGCACACACCTGTAGGCACACCCTGTAATAATGCAGCAAAATGTATACCCAGCAACAACAATTTGAATCCGAGAAAAATAAAGCAATAAAATGTTAGCAACAAACAGTAACAATCCCTTGTGAGCACAAAATAAAAATAACACACAGTAAACCTGCCTAGCCAAAAGAAGCCTTAATCCTTATTGCTGCTCTGGTAAGGTTCTTTGCTCTGTCCTTTCAAGCAACCTAGATGAAAAGAGCTCAGGTGAAGCTAGGTGCTTTGGCCAACAAGCCTAGTCTTCCACCAGCTTAGGTGAAGCTAGGTGCTTTGGTCAGCAAACCTAGTCTTCCACGCCTGTGGTGTTGGGCCTCATTATGCCCCTGGGCAGTCTGGTATAGCCCAATACTGCCTACCCTGTTGGGTATTATTGCTTACTTAATCCATGTCTGCTGTTGTCATTCCTTTTAGTGCTCTCATGTTCCTAACTGACTACACTTGACTGGCTCTCATCAGTGTCTTGCTGTGTCTTCTGATGTGGTGTTTCAGCAGCCTGCTTGTCTCTCAGCTGTCTGCTTCCTGGATTTTAGTTCTCTAAAGCCCCACTGCTGTTGCACTTCACTCATTTGCTTCATCCGAATAATTTGCAGCCTACCTGGAACCAAACATGCTTGCTTGTTCAAGCCCTATTTTGACTCAGCAGCCTTTCATTTCCCTAGGGTTTCTTTACTGCTTACTTCATTCAGCCTTCCAGTCATTATTCATTGCATTTCCTTACATAAGTCTTCAGTTTTCATTCAGCCTTTTTGGCGATTTAAATTAATTCACATATGTTTATTTGCACTCAGTGGGAATTACACCAGAGACTACTGCAATTCTGTATTACTTTCTTCATGGGATTCAACTCTGCTTCACTGCAATTGTACCAAGCAATTATTACTGTTGTATTCAGTATATTATTGCCTCGGCTTACAATCCTATGCTTGTTCACTTGTTCACCTTAGCTCCTGCTAGAAGCTGTGACTAATTTCTTTTTTTATTATGCTTTTTGTGCCAGCCTAGTGCCAAGCTCAGCCCTGGTCATGATCCCCACCACCTCCTGCACCCACATGAGCTATTCTCATCCTATACCCCTGGCTTACACCCCATGGTGGGGTCATGGCACTTACCTATGTAACGAATGTCAGTTCGGGTTTTCAGGGGAGCCATTTTGGGAGCACATTAAAGGCGGTGAGGAGGGCACCATGGAGGTGCTTGGCTGGGGGGTTTTCTGTCCCCAAAAGGACATTATTTTTTCCTCAGGGGCGGGGACATGCAATGACCTCCAGCTGCCACCCCGCCCTGTCCTAACATCCAGACGCCGGTTTCAGCGGAGCCCACGGCCTCCACCAGGGGTCCGTGGTGCACCGGATGTTCATCCACCCTCCCCCCAGAGAAGGAGATAAGCCCAGGGGATGCTCCATCCATCTCCCCCCAGCTGGCCCTCCAGCGACCCAGGTCCATTCCTGAACCCAGGTTGCTGGCGTGGCAAGCGGAAACACCAACTGCTGTGCCGACTGGCCGGCTAGCTGTGACTAATTTCTGCTGGAAACTGTTCAACTGCTTTTGTGCAATGCTTCATTTCACTCTGGAGTTTGGCTCGAGATACTGCTGTCGCTACACACTAGTTTTCAGTCAGCTTGTGGGTCACATCGCTTTACCATGGTTTCTTGTTTTTCATAAGGTGGAGAACTTGGGGGGAGTTATAGTGGAGTGTTGTGGCCCTGTGCGGTTAATGTACCACACATTCAAATACTGCCTTCACTGCTAAAATCCTCAGACTATTTAAGTCACCCTGCTTTACCATGTATTGCCTGCTCTATTGTTTCCAGACCCCCCCACCCCATTTCCTCTACCTGTCTCCTCTCCTGCCTTCTGTTGTCTCTTCATCTGCTTGCTTCTGCTCAGTACACTCCAGCAGTCTATGGGCCCTGTTCCTAACTCTGCCTTTGGGGTATTGAGTGAAGGTTGGCTTCCATCTGCCGGGAATGGGGGTTTCCTGTTGTTTCATTACTATTGTTTAAGTCTCCATCCTCCAGCTGCTGTATCAAAGTTTGGCAGTGGATTGATTTGGATGGGAATCTTTATTGCCTCTGTGTTTATCTTGTAATCTCTGCTTGGCATGGCCTCACATTTGATAAGGGATCATCTTGCATGTCCTGCCTTGCTGATTTTGTGTTTATCCCATCACCTCTGCCTGGCATGGCCTCACTTTGGATGAGGGATCATTGTGCCTGTTATGCCTTGCTGCCTTGTGTTCATCTCCTGATCTCTGCCTGGTTGGGCCTCTCATTGGATAAGGGATCATCGTGCCTGTTAGGCCTTGTGTTAGGATTTGTTCTAGTCCATCCATGCACGTCTCTGCTGCTGCTGTATATTGTCTGCATTACCCAGGTCTGCCCCTGCTGCTGCCTGCCACTTTGGCTCCTGTATACTGTCTGCATTAATCACGTCTTCCTCTTCTGCTGCCTGCTGCTGCTGCTGCTGTATATTCTCTGTATTACTCAGGTCTCACCCAGCTGCTGCCTGCCTTTACTGCTACCATCTACTGCCTGCATTACTCTCATCTTGCACTGCTGCCACCTGCCCCTGCTGCCTTTTGTTTATCATCTGCAGTACCTGGGTCTCCTTCTGCTGCTGCTGCCTGCTCCTACTGCTTCCCTGATTTTTCTGTATTTATCAGGTCTTCCCCTGCTGTGGGTGTGGCTCTTGGCACAGTGGTTGTCCAAAGCATTCCAATGGCACCCATATGTATTTATAGCATTTAATAGCTTCACTGCTCCCATGGCTCTTAGTTTGGCGCTCTGCCCCTGCCCCAGACTACCCAGCCTTCCTTAGGGGACATGTCACAGAGACGTTATCCAGGCTTCTATGGTCAACAATGCAATGATATCACATCATTTTTTACAGTTAGTGGATCATGACCTTTTGAACGCTCTGTGTTTTGAAATTTCTCATTGCTCTTCCAGAACTTTCAGTTTATTCCTTCCATCATCACCGCTGCTCCTTGAAGTACATCCTATACATGGCTTGAATATTTTATGTAAATACAGGTTTATGGACCAAAGACAGAAGACAACAAATTGACCGCAACTATTGGTGCCACCCACACTCGCTGTGTTGTCCTGAGGCTTCAACTTTCTTTTTGTACTGATGGCGCACACCTCCTTTTGTGGTTTCAGCATGGATTCCTACCAGTCTAGTTGCCTAGTTAATAAGTTGGGACTGAACAAATATTTAGTGATATGGATATGAAATTGGCTAACAGAACTCAAAAATTGCAATCAGTGGTTATCTGTCTGCAATGGGGAGGATCGCAAGTAGAGTCCCATAGGACTCCATTTTGGGCCCTGTACTATTTCACTTATGTATTGCAGACTTGGATGATGACATTAAAAACAAATAGCAAACATGCAGATGACATCAAACTGGGGGGGGGGGCTCAAGTGATACTATGGAGGACATCAAATCTTTACAAAATTACTTGGATCGCATAACCAACTGGGCATTCAGATGGAAAATGACCTTTAACACTAACAAATGTTATGTACTGCACTTGGGACGTAACAACAAATTATGCCAGTGTATTTTAAGCAATTCAACTTTACAAACTGTTAGTACAGAAAGATACCCCTTTGGTTGAGGTATTCAGGGTCCGCCTAAAGACCCATTTGTTCAAACAAGCCTTCCCGGACCTGACCTGTGAATGCTAGCCGGGTTATATTGTCAGTTGTTCTAAGCAGGTTTTGCTGCATTCCTTTTTAGGCCTGCTGCCATTACAGTACCATTTTTATAATTAACATATTTTAGAGTATAAGTTTCGATTTCATATGCTTTTATCATCTTTTAATACTTCTGTTTATGTATTTAACTGTACAGTGCCCAGTGCCTCCGGGATTGGGCGCCCAACAAATAAAACTTGACTTGACTTGATACCTGGGTGTATCAATTGACAAAAGTCGGACTTTGGAGAGCCATGTACAAACCTTGTGTCCAGGGCTAACAGAGTTGCAGGCACTATAAAGAGGAACATAAAGTCTCACAAAGTGAATATTATACTCAGGATCCTAATTCCAGAACTTGAGGTCATTCTATCCAATTGCAAGGGGGTTGTTTTAAGGGCAATAAATGGAAGTACATCTTCACCGAGAGGGTGGTGACTTTATGGAATGGCTACCAGAAAAGTATTAGTGTCAGTAAGAACAAGGAGACATTCAAGAAATTGTTGGATAGGTTCCTGCCAGAGGGAGGGAAATTACCATACTACATCAACCTATAGGAGCTTCTCTTGGGCTATGCCTTTTGCTCCTTAAGCAATTGTGACACTAGTGACATTCCTTTTGAAGCATACACTTGCCACAATTTGTAATCTGCATTCCAAGAATCAGACATTAAGCGACTAATTCAGAAGGAGTTCCCAAGAACCTCATCATTGGTCCGATCCTTCGGCCCGTTTCTTACCTTTCGCTACGAATGCAGCAAAATCAGATTTGGCTATGTGGTCTTTATTCCTGGCTCACCAGAATGGATGTTCTATGTTCTATAAAGCCTGTTCACCAGACTCCTACCCTAGGATTCAAACAATGCCTCACCAACATATGGATGGCCCACATATTTCCATCTAAGGATAAATGGTGCCCAGTCGTTCTAGAGGACACACTTTGCATTTTCATTTTGGTTCAGATCATTCTCATCTTTTAATATTCTCAATTCATAGCGCTCCAATCATAACAAAATGGTTGATAGATCAAATCAGAATATTACTTCATTGGCTGGGACTCAATCCGTATTCATATCTTGGGCACTCTTTCAGAATTGGAGCAGCATCAACTTCAGAACATAACATCCCCAGCCATATTATAAAGCAGCTCAGAAGATGGAAGTCATCAGCTTATGAAACCTACATTTCAAATCCAAATTCAGAAATAAGGGTAGCATTTTTGATCATCTCCTCCTAGTATGTCCAAAGGATGGGCTAATTAGTAACCATAGGTCCTCAGAGGTTTCCCCCCCAAGTTTTTTTTTCTTCTCCTGCATGTTACTGGTCATGCTCTCTGTGAGTTCAAGGAGATTATCAGCACCATTTTGGGACTCTCTAGTCCTACCAGCTATCAAATTTAAAGTTCCTACAAAACAGGAATAGAGTACAGTCACAACACAGTATGTAGAAGTATAAACACACTTTATTCCACAAACATTGAATGGAAGGGCTAGCCCAGGGTTCAATGTGGGGGAATAAACTCCTCCAACACATGTCATACAAACCAGCTGCTCCCAGGATACCCTGCTCTAGTGTTTGGAAAATACCCCACCATCCTCCCCTTCGTCCTCCTTTTCCAGCATTCCCCCCCTTCCATGGGGAGGGGCACTATATTCCTACCAGCTATCAAGTTTAAAGTTCCTACAAAACAGGAATAGAGTACAGCTACAACAGAGTACGCACAAGCATAAACACACTTTATTCCACAAACATTGAAAGTATGTCATGGCTGGTCTGAAAACATCAGATTTATTTTCAGTTTTGCTTTCAGGACATGTTGCCCTCACTCATGACCATGCTATTCATGAAGTCAGTGGGACCTGAAAGCACTCATGAAAATAATTGATGTTTTTAGTGCAGTCATCACATATCCCGTGTATGTATGTATGTGTGTGTGTGTGTGTGTGTGTGTGTGTGTTGTGTGTGTATGTATATATACATGTATATATGTGTGTGTATGTATATATATATATATATTATGGAAGCACGGTAGTGCTACCATAGTTAGGGCTGAGTAGCACTTTTAAGGTTAAAGGGTCAAATTTTGCACCTTAATAACTTTGCCACTGTTCAACAGATTTGTCTGAAATTTGGTATGCACAATTGGGCATGGTAGATCTTGGGATCTTCGAAGTTTCATTCTGGTTGGTTATACAGCTGCGGAGTTAAGTGACAACCAATTGTGCAATTACTCTTTTTTTGCGATTTCTTTGCTCTCGCCTACAGGTTGCACGATTTGTGTGACTGGTCCAAAAACTTCAGGGAGCATGCAGCCAGTGTCCCTAATGTGCCTTTTGAAGATTTCATAAAAAAATATTGAACAGTTCAAAAGTTGTTCAAAAAACAAGTTCCCATTATAGGTCAAAGAGAAAAGTTAACAAAATATTCAACACTTTCGCAAATGTGCTTTTTAGTGCCGCAAGTGGCCCTAGTAGTGTCACAAATCCACCATTGTTTTTTCAGTTGGTGATCAGAAAAATGCTTGCCATTTAAATTTGGGACCCCCTAGGAGCACAATTCTTTTTGTGTTCACCTAGTCGGACCCTGAGGATGCTTGCCATGTCTTTATGTTGGGGTAAAACACCCCAGAAATATGTTTTTTTTTCAAATTTCTGGAACCAGCAGTGTTACAAAGTAGTGTCGCAGGCACGGAACTTTCGCAAAATTTTGTGAAAATTGCTGCAAATTGTGACACTACTTTTTCAGACTTGGCCAAATTAACAGGAATTCTTTGCCACCCTGCTGCGAAAGAACGGTTTGGTCTTTTGAGCTGAAATTTGGAGGGAAGGCAGCCAATATTTCACAGATGTACCTTTTGTGGTTTGGTGAAAAAATATTGCACAGCTGCCAAGTTATGGTACTCCAAAGTTGATGTTTTTTCCTATAGACTAACATGGTGGCGTCCGCCGCGCTTTTGGGGCTCATATCTCAAAAACGGTGCGAGATGCGGAATTTTTGTTACAAGTTATATTGCCCATGGGCTATGCAACAATAAAAACCTCACCAGGAAAATCAAAATTTTTGTGAAATTTAAATTTTTTTCTACGTCGTGTGGTTGCTGAGATATTAGCAATTAAATACTTCCAATGCTCGTTTTAAGCTTCGATCCCCATTACAAAGCATAAATTCTTTGTGCACACTGTGTTTCTGTATGCACCTGTTTGGCAAAAACAGGTCATGCACTTCTGTTACTGTTACAGTTACTGTTTCCACTTGCGTTTATGTCCCCGTTTGCATTACCATTCCCCTGTACGCCACCGTGTGCATTATCCTTTGCGTTGTCATTCGCCTTGCATTTTCACTACTGTTACCATTTGCGTTTCCACTACTGTTTCTGTTTGCATTTTTGTTTGCTCACCATGCGTATTGCCATATGTGTTTACGGCAGCCCTTTCGTTTGCGTTTCCATTTCTCTTTCGTTTTGCGTCTTCTTGCTGTTACTGTTACCATTTGCATTTGCAATTTCGTTACTGTGCCCGTGCGCAATACAGTTTGCATTTCCATATGCACTTCCATTTCCTTTTTTGCTTCTGTTTACTTTGCTGTTATTGTTGCTATTACCATTACCATTTGCATTTACAATTGCGGTACTGTGCCCGTGCGCGTTTCAGTTTGCGTTTCCATACGTGCTTCTGTTCCCGGTTCCATGTCTCTTTCCTTTGGCATTATTCTTCATGTTAACTTTACCATTTGCATTTACAATTGTGGTACCGTGCCTGTGTGTGTTATGGTTTGCGTTTACGTGTGCGCTTGCGTTCGGGTGTCCATTTCTGTTCCCTTTCGCATTCTGTTTGCTGTGGCACTTAACACTTCCATTTAAAATACCACTGCCATCACTGTCATATTACCAGTTGTGTTTTCGTATGCGCTTCAATGTCCATTTGCGTCACTGTTCACTTCGGTGTCAGTTTGCACTTGCATTTCTATTAACGTTTCTGTTACCATTTATGTTAGCATTACCATGTGCGCCATTTTTTGCCCTTCTGTTTGTGTTGCTGTTCGGGCCCCGTGCTCCCACCGCAGCATTACATTCACTATTTCTCATCATCATTCTCAAAAAGAAGGAAAATTTGAGGCAAAAAACTCAGTTTAATGCATTAGTTAGGGTTGTTCCACAGCGACAGAAGCGAGGAAATTTGGTGTTAGGATTGAAAGCCCCCCTTGGACCCTCCCGTCCACCCCTCAACCGGCATTGGGGTGCGAGTTGGGGTCATTGGTCCTAACTCTCACCTCTCACCCCATTCTCCTATACCTCTGCTTCTTCACACATGTGATGGGGTGAGAGTTAGGGCGAGTGACTAACGTACTCCCGATGCCAGTTGGGGGTGGACGGGGTCCAAGGGGTGCCAACCAACACCAAATTTCCTCGCTTTGTCACTGTGTAACAACCTAACTAATGCATTAAATGGAGTTTTTGGCCTCTAATTTATATATATATATATATATATATATATATATATATATATATATATATATATATAATACTGGCATGGTAGTGTCAGTATAGTTAGGGTTACCCATCCACTTCTACAGTATGTTAAACCCCAAATTTTGCACTTCAATAACTTTGCTGCCATACCACAGATTTGCCTAAATTTTGCATGCGTAGTGGGGCATCACAAATCTCTGGATCTGGCAAGTTGCGTTATGGTCGGATGAGCAGTTGTGGAGCTGCAGAGCACCAATAAACTGACAAAAATGGGGGTTTTACATGTTTCTTTGCTCATGGCTACAGTCCACATAATTTGTCAGTTTGATTTGAAATCTTCAGGGAAGATGCAGTCTGAGTCACTGATGTGCCTTTTGAAGAGTTGGTGAAAAAATATTAAACCATTCGAAAGCAATTAAAAAAACAAGTTTCCCATTATAGTCAATGGGGAAAAAATATGTGTGTCTCATGAAAGCTGCCACCATTACATTTCACTGTCACAAATGGCCCTTTTACTATTGTGCTGTGGCCATCTTGTTTTCAGTTAGTGAAAGAGAAAAATGTCTGGCATTTAAATTTGGGACTCCCTAGGTAAACACTGACAGTTATGTTTACCTAGTCAGGCCCTGAGGATCACAGCACTAAATTTTTTTGTAGGGGAAAAATAGAAGTGCCATTTCGGTGATCAGACTACCCATAGTGTCACAAATTGCAACAGAACAGATGTGACACTTTCACAAATCACGAAAGTGTCATGCCCATTCTGTCACAAATTTTTGTAAAACTGTCCCAATTTGCAAAAGAAAGGCACTCCAAAACAGCAATTCTTTGCCACCCGACAGCATCTAAATGGTTGGGGCTTTTGGGCTGAAATTTGTAGGGTGGCAAGCCCTGGTCCCACAGATGTGCCTTTTGGTAGTTTAGTCTCAAAACATTCAACAGGCCCATAGTTACAGCACTCCCAAGTTGAGAAATTTCCTATACGCTAACACTGTGATACCCGTGGTAACTTTTGACACTCATATCTGAGAAACGATTTGAGATACGGATTTTTTGTTCTCCGCAGCTTAGTCCACCTTTAGGTGGACTAAGTTTGCATGAAGGTTTTTGAAGTCATAATTACAATTGCAATGGAATTTTTTTCATAGTTGCTACATTTACTGAGAGATTGGCAAATTACTGTCACAAGGGTTCTTTTCAGTACTATAGGGCTGCTGTATGGCTCTGTACTTATGTGTAAGTGGGAGTGCAGGGCCCAGAGAGCCCATGCTCCCACATATGCATACCATTACACAAAAACTGGTCATTGTGAAGGGAGTGCAGGGCCCGGAGGGCCCGCACTTCCACTACCATATACCACTTACCACTTACATTACACTTTATTAAAAAGAAGGGAAATTCATTGCAAAAAAAAACCTTAATTAATGCATCAGTTAGGTTGATAGCACAGTGGAAAAAGTATAGAAATGTGATGATAGGGTTACCCCACCCCACTACTCCACACACCAACAGACATCAGGGTGTGTCATGGGGTCATCCGGTCCAACACTCACCCCATTCTCCTATACTGTAGCATGTCAACCTGTTTACACATGGAATGGGGTGAGAGCTGGGCCTGATGACCCCATGGCACACCCCTTCTGTTGGTGTGTGGAGTGCAGGAGTGGGGGGGTGGTGTGGTGGTGGTGTTGGTATGGAGTAACCCTAGCATCACATTTCCATACTTTTGTCACTGTGCCATCAACCCTAACTGATGCAGTAACAAAGTTTTTTGCAATAAAAAAAAAATATATATATATATACACATATGTATATGTATGTGTATGTGTATGTGTATGTGTATGTGTATGTGTATATGTATATGTATATGTATATGTATATGTATATTTATTTATTTTTGTTAACCGGGTAAGATGTGCTAGCCATAAGACTTCTATTTTCAGACACGACCTGGGAGGTTACAAAGTAGTGAAACATGGTACATAAACATGATCTGAGAAAATATTGGTGGCAAAGTAGTGGTACAGGATACACGACAAGATAAAGTATTGATACAGAATACAACAGGATCCAAAACAATACAGAAACAAAGACAAATGTAACACAAATGGAGCACTTCTTGATACAATTGTCAAAGTAAAATAAAATACAAGATGATAAAGCCGGCCAACATACATGTTATATAGGGTAATCGCTATTGTAACACGGCAGAGGCATATTGTAGCAAATCTTGGTAACATACATAGGAAAAATAACATATCATTGGTCAGATTGACAAGGCCATGGCTAAAGTGGATAATGACAAATGACAGATGGGGAGATTTCACCAAGTCCTCAGTAAATGGAGGACAAAGCGGCTAGAGGGAAAATAAACAAGCAAGGGGGTACAGACATGGTTTAATAGAGGGAGAAATGTAGGGCCAGTGCAGCATAAGTAGAATTAGAGGGTATATTGAACCAAAGAGGTGGAAGTGAACAGGGAGTAGAGTTAGATAGGGAGAAAAGAGAGAGTAAGCAAGTGATGGTAGTTGAAGGTCAGTATACTCAAGGGGGATTAAAGCAATTGCATTGTGTATTAGTGATGAGAAGAGAACAATGTTTATTTTTGAATAGGGCATGAGAGGGTGAGAGCCACAGGTCAAAAGGAAGTGCATTCCAGTATTTTGGGGCAGCATGTGTGAATGCACAGGCACCCTTGGCAGATTTACATCTAGGTAGATGGAGCAGGACACAGTCGGCTGATCTGAGGTCATAGGAGGAGGACTGGGGGAGTATCAAGAAAGCAACTGAGACAGGGGTGTTGTATCTCACAATGCTGTCAGTAATGAAGCCAAGGGCAAGGTTCCTGAGGACAGAAGGTGGAGGCCAATTGAGGTAAGCATATAGTCGACAGTGGTGTTTAAGCTGAGGGGCAGCTGAGGCATAGCGGCAGATATTATTATATGTAATATCCCACTTCTGGAGAGAAGCTTTGGATGCTTTAACATTGGTTTCTGCACCGTGGATGAGGGATGGGAGTAGGATGCCTCTGGCAACAGCCAATCTAGCAGAGAGGATCAGAGCATAGCTGGTTTTGTATGCCACCCCAATTTTGGAGTTGACAGACTTGCAAGTGGCTATAATATGTTGATCAAAGTCAAGGGACCCATCCAGTAGACTCCCCAGCTACTTAAAAGAGCTTACCATCTCCAATACAGAGCCATCAAGAGAGGAACTTTTCAGAGGACTTTGCTTAGCTTTCAGTTTGGCTGCCGGGCCAAATGACATGGCTTTCATTTAGCCTATATTGAGGACAAGCTTCCCACTATGGAGCCAGGTTTGGATAATGTGGAAAAAGGCTGAGAGATTGAGACTGATCTCAGATTTGTCATTCAGACTGGAATACAGAACCAGATCATCCACTTAGAGCAGGGACAAACAGAAAGGGGTATCATATGCAATCTGGTTTATGAAAATAGAGAAGAGCAAGGGGCCCAGGATTGATCCCTGGGGGACACCTAAGTTGACAGAAGTGTGATTGGATATGGCTGAGTTAAATTTTACAACCTGAGTTCTGTTCGATAGGTAGTTTACTAACCATCCCATGACCTGTGGAGAGAAGCCCAGGGAGAGAAGAATATCAAGAAGAGAGTGATCTACAAGATCAAATGCTTTGGTAAGATCAGTGAAGATAGCACCTGTCAGAAGACCAGAATCCATGGCACAGATAGTGTCATTTGTGAACTTAAGCAGGGCAGTGATGGTATACAGTAGATCACTGCAACATCTTAATGGGATTTTCTATGATATATCTAGGTATATCATTGTCTTTGATTGCCATTGCAGCATTAAATCCATCTGTGTCAGGTAGTTATTGGAGAAATAAGGACTGGCTAAAGTACATACCCCAGTGGGTTTCTATTCCACTGATAGCCACCCTCTCACCAATAACTGCCTTCTATGCCTGGCATTACTGCTGACAAAATGCTAACTGTAAAGCAAGTGCTGTCTAACTGGATGAAGCAGTGTTTTGATTTATTGGTTTTACTACCACTTCTGGTCAAATACAAGTATGAGTTTCCTACAAAACTAATCAGTCAATATAGCTTTCTCAATGGTTGATGTATACATTTCTGTTTTCAAGCATGCATTTCAAGTTTGACAATAGCAATAAATTATAGAAATGTTGCCTTTACTGGGAGGGACAGCCTCCTGCTATGTGGCTTCAACTTTATTTACTACAAACAGCATACATTTGCCTCAAGGATTAAAGCCCTGTGGGAGGACGTTTATCTGCTGGTAAGCACAACACTTCTGTCAGTTATAGCACCAGTATAGGCTTTGATGCTCTTCACTTGCTAATTAGGATTCCTGCATCTCCTCAAGGCCGTGTGTCAAGGACTGAATAAAAGATAATCATGTTTGCCAAAAAGCTACCCGCCTCCTGATTGTTCTGATCACAAATCTGTTTGTAGCCAGATCTTGTGACCTTGTTACTGATGTAAAACACATACAGTACAGTGCTTGATATCCAGCAGCATTATACATTCAGGGCATTTAGTGCCACATTGTGGGCTTAGTTATCTAAAGTCTCCAATTTATGATTTTAGTTAAAAAAAAAAAAAAAAATGCCACATTATGGAAAAAACACAATGGAGCAAGGGAACTAATATTATAGTTTTGCTCACATTCCTCTGTGCTTCCAGTGCTCCAGGGGCTCCTTTCATCTCATGTAAGTGCTGAGGTATGATGTGATTGTTAACATAGCTGGCCACCAGATGAAGTGAATTATCTGAGCTGCCAAGGTTCCCAATTCCATTCCAATTTAAACATCACTTTAATGCAGAAACCGAAGAGTATTAAGAAAAAGGTTCAATAGGAACCAATTCAGAGATGAAAAGAAAAGAGTTTTAAGGATTTACCTTTTGAATCACCAGTCAGACAAATATGGAAAGTTAATTTATGAAACATGGAAAGAATGAACAAGCTGTGCAGCCCCATTTTGAAATGTAGCAACTTCATTCTGTACTTTAAATATAATGTAACCCTGGCAATGGTGAAGGGCTCACTTCAACATCATAGCATTTGCTTTCCATTTAGGATATAAAACATTACATCACCACCTTCCAATCGTATTTTATGAGTCTCCATATGAGACAGTGCTTTAAAGCTCCATAAGCTTGTACCAGAATCCTGACGAATTATTGAACATAATCAACAGCAGAGGGGAAGTGAACTTCTCATAGTTTGCAGTATCTGTAATACAAGGTATAAACCAAAGCTTTAAAGAGCAGCTGATGCCTTTATGAGAACTTTAACAAAACATAATAGACTTAATTATGCTCATATTTTATATTAACTCTGAATTTCCTAACCCCAGTAGTTATTGCTGAGGTCATGTGCATGAAAACAGGATCTTTAGTCCTGAAGAGTTCATCTATTCCTATTGGTTATTCCCTACCTAAAGTCATAATACACTGCTTGTAACATCATAGTTACTTCCATGACAACAGATTATTTTGATGTCACAACAGTAGATTATGGCTTCAAGCAGTGAATAAGCTATAAGAGGTAGATGAATTGCACTCTAGTGGATAAAGATCATGGGCACAATTCACAAAGCTCCCCTGAATGGTGCAAGGGGGCTTACACCACAAGGAATGGCACAAGGTGCAGCTTGCACCTAAAGATGTGCTGGGAGTGATTCACAAAAGCAGACTGTATCAAACACAGGCTGTGTCCAAAGGGGGCTTGCACCAGCCTTGCACCACAAAATGGGCTTGCAGCAGATGCAAGCTGCCATATCCCTTAAATCCAGATTCACAAAACCCTCCCAGAGGCCAACTTCTAAGTACCATTAGACCAGCCAGAGCTGATCTAAGGGGACTTAGAAGTGCATCCACTAGGATGGTTAGAGACCTTGTGCCAACCAAGAGCCCTCCCTGGGTGGGAGGATATACGTGCCATGGACCCCCCTCCCTATCCCCAATCTGCCTGTATTTACATAAATTACACTGTCCCTGGTGGTCTAGTGGACCCTCCTCCCTATACCCAGTTTGCCTGTATTTAAATAAATATCACTTTCCCTCATGGTCTAGTGGACACCCATCCAAAGCAGGCAGTTCCCCACCACTCCACTCCCCCCATCCCATCCCTGAGCTGGTGACCAGCAGAGCCTTCCACTTTCCAACACGGCCAAACACTGACTGAACTGTCACTTAGTGCGTACTGTATACAGTGCATTCTCACTGACTGACAACTCAATGAGTGCATACTATATGTAGGGTGGGGATGTATTGCGCTCGGGTGTACTTGTTGTTCATGGGCACAGCTGCCACCTAACCACCCTACAGCATGCAGCAAACCTCACAGATGCACCATCTGTTTGGTGAACAGCCACAGTTGCCATAAACTGTGGGATTTTGGTGCTGGAACCCTACCTGATAGAGAATTGGGTGCAATGTCCCTGGCACACTGGCACTTGTGCAAGCCGCCATTGGTGCAGCTGTATACAGTACGTGCTCAATGACAGCTCAGTCGGTGACTGGTGGTGGTGGAGAGTGGAGGGCCGTGCCAATGCCGGCTTGGGGATGGGACAGGAGGAGCAGGGTGGTGGGGCACTGCTTGCTGTGCTGGGGGGTCCACTAGACCACCAGAAATGGTGTTATTTATTTAAATATGGGCAGATCAGGGATAGGGAGGGGGGTCCACTAGGCCACTATGGAAAGTGTTATTACTATATGGGCAGATTGGGGATAGGGATAGGGTCCACTAGACCACTAGGGACAGTAATATGTTATGAAGGCAGATTGAGGATTGTGTGGGGGGATAACTAGCCACCAGGGTGGGGATGTATTGTGCTTGGTGTACTTGTTGCTGTCCATGGGCGCAGCTGCCACCTAACCACCCCATAGCATGTGGCAAACCTTGTAGATGCATCATCTGTTTGGCACACAGCCACAATTGCCACAAACTGTAGGATTTTGGTGCTGGGACCCTACCTCATAGAGAATTGGGTGCAACATCCCTGGCACACTGGCACTTGCGCAAGCCGCCATCAGTGCAGCTTGCGCCGACCTTTGTGAATTGAGCCCCATGTATTTATGCAAATTTCCTTAGTAATAAGTCATGAGGAGGTGAAATCTATAGAAGATATACAGTATTTAAAACAAGCTGGATTGTACCTAAATATCATGTTTTTCAAAGTTTTCCTTGAGGGATCAGCAACTCTTTAAAAATTCAGTAATCAACTGAGAAAACAGCAATGCAACCAAGAAAGACAAATTGTTAGTTGTCTGCACATATTTTTGTTCCAACATACAAACTTTTCACTTTTAAAATTCTGTCAGGGAGATTTCAACTTATATACAGTATATTCCCAAAACTCTGGTGCATAATGGGCGTGGGGGGTCTTAGAAATGGGGATAAACTAGATGATTCAAGCAAAGGAGTCAAAACCTGGTGTAAGGTGCACAGAAAAATCCAGGCTATTACTTGTTCAGTTTAAACACACATATAGTAATTGTTACCAGATCACATTCAAACCTACAAAACTGAATTACTAATAATCATTTGTCAATGTTGAGTGTTCACCGCTGGTACTGCTATTGTACCAGGTCTTGCTTGTACACATTTTACCATATATTTATCCAGGAGAGAGCAGATGAGATACAATATCTGATTTTCAGTGGTGTCCTGCTTTGACACATTGTTAGATTGTAATTACCCAGGATAGGGCAGTTGAGAGGCGTTATCTACTTTTAAGTGGGCTCCCACATTTTGACCCCAAATGTCCAACAGTCTTTTTTATGACCTGATATTATGAGCAAGACATGTGGAATTTTTTAAATCCCATCCAAAAGGTGATTTTAGTGTGCAACTGTGGAAACAAGTTCTGGAGGGGATTTGAAAAATGATACCTGTCATGTTCAGGAGGTGGGATAACACAAGGTATATATTGAACATTAGGGGCCAAAATCTGGAAAAAATAAAGCTGAGTAAATGTTGGAACAGTTTGTGTCCTCATAATTTAGTTGGTCTTTCACATTTTCACCCAAAATTTTCAACATAATATTTTTATGACCACTTCTTCTGAGCATGACAAGTGTAATTTATTAAACAATATCTGAAACATCATTTTGTGCCACAAGTGTCAAAACGCATTTTGGGTAGGATCTGAGAAATGGCAGCTGTCACATTCATGAAGTGATGTGAAAAAAATGGCTATGCTGAAAAGTTGGGGTCAAAATATTGAAAATTACCACAGTTATGACTGAGTGTGCATTGAAAATTTGCAATGTAGACTTATAACTTTGTTTTCTCATATTTGTGCACCCCATTTTCAACATAGCTTTATTATGACCCCACATAGCCTTCTTATGAACCTACCTCATGAACAAGGGTGGAGAAAATTTTCAAATTCTATCCAAAAGGATATTTTGCACCACAAGTGTGAAAACACATTGAGGCCATGATTTCAAAAGTGACAGCTGTCAATTCAGTTCAATTCCTTATTGATCGATAAAAGTCTTTTCACAGAATAGATTAACAGAACATAAAAAATGCATAAGAGACAATTAGAAAAATCATATATAAAATATACAATATCATATTCATTAAAAAGCTTTAAGAAAACAACTTCAAGATGGTAAATAGATCAGTTCTCTTGATTAATATTCCTTATGGGCATTTGGTAACCTTCTGAAAAACACATTTGACTGATTTGCATAGTTAGATTTAGTTTTGATATCTAAATGTTCTGAGCAAATTTATTGTGCTCCAAGCAGTGGATACATACATCAGAGATGGCCATCATTTTACAAAAACATTTCTAAACTATTGTTCACTGTTATTAAGTACAAATATTAAATCATAAAACATTGTTCTAAGAAAATTACATTAGTACTATTCCTTTTGCAGTTCATTGCTATTCTGATGTTACATCATAATCGGATCCCAAAGTCTAAATGTGATACAAACAACAATATTAATATGAGGTGGTCAATTAGGATCTCTTTTAGCTATCATGGATCACAGCAAACAGGAATCACATGACCACATGAGTTCAGGTCTGGCTACCTACAACCCCATGTATACATATACCCATAATCTCATATTCCAAAAAGCAGGGGAAAAAAGCTAGTCATGGCAAAAAGAGAGATCCAGGTATACCACCAATTGAATGGTTATAATCTAGTAGATTTCAAAAATTCAACAAATCTGACCAAGGCTGATGACTCACAAGTATTATGCAGATCAGAAATTATTTTTTGTGATAAAATATTATAATTGACCAATAGAGGCCCTAGCCAGTACACTCTCTTCCTCTGGTATATAGGACAAAACAAAGTGATATGCTTTAGATCATCAACTACTTAAATGCCACATCTACAATATTCAGACAAGATACCAGGTCTCTTCTGCCTATAATGAATATAATTGGCATTATAAAGTTCCATTCTATATCTGGTAATGGTTCTTCAATCCCTGGGATTTGATAAATGGGTCAAATAACACTCCAAATTATGCTTTGACTTAATACCAATTAAATAGCTTTAGTGAAGAAATATGGGAGAAATCCTGAACAATGGCATTTTCTCTTACCCTTGATTTGATTTGGGAAATTACCTCCAACTTAGGTCTAGAATACGTTTCATATACAGTAATACATTGCCCAAACCAAGAGGTAAATGTAATTCTCTAATTATTCTAATTGAGACACAAAAAGCCCTTCATAATAGTCTATTTCTTCTTCGAGGCACTGTTTAGGATATATTTTTTTCAGCTAGTTGGAAAAGGTCCAAGAGAAATATCATGTTTTTCTTTTATTAATGTGGTTAATGAGAACTGGCCAAGCTCTACCTTTATTTATTTATTTATTTATTTAAAAAAGATTTACCAGGAAATACATACTGAGCCATAAAGTGTGTTTCCAGATGCGTCCTGGGGGAAGAGGGAGGGGATAGTTACATAATAACAAGTAAGAAGCGTAGTAATATGAAATGCCATAAGGCACAGCAATGTACAGTAACTCTCAGTAACATGCTGGCATAATAAAACATATAAATTATATACAACAGGAGTGTGAGGAACCAGGCACTCTCAGACTATAATGTCATGGATGAACAGAATAGGAAGAGGCCAATTAAACAGGAGGGGACCACAGAGAGGAGACAGGAGTCAGGAAAAAATGAAGGGGTAGAATGGATTAGGGTTGGGAATAACAAGTATAGAGAAAAGGAAGGGACAAGTAATAGAACAGGATAAGGGGAAGAGAGGGGAGAAGGAAGCTGATGCAGGAAGAATGGGAAAGGGGCTGAGGACATTATGGAAGGGAGTGAGGAGGGGAGAGGATAGATGGAGAGATTGAAGGGAGGGAGGAAATTTTAGGGGAAGGGGAGGAGAAAGAGGGTTGAGAAGGGGGTGAGGATGATAATCAAGTTTGGAATACATTAGAAGTGGGACATGGGAGGTGCAGAAGGGTGTAGGATCATGAGGACAGGTAGCGTGTAGGGAAAGAGGAAGGTGACGGCAGATCAATGGGCTATGGGCATTTGTAGAGGGGAGTGGTGTGTTTGGAGTAGAGTGGAAAGAGAGTGCTTGGAGGAGGCAGAGCTAATTGTGAGGAGAAGAGTTTCAGATACTAGGAAAGCAGAAAGAGAAAGCATTCTGTCCAGCAAGGGATTTATGAGAAGGGAGCAATAGAGAGTGATAGCCTGAATTATGGAGAATGTAAGAGGAAGGAGGCATGGGGAGAGAAGTGAGCTAAGATAGGGGGGGATCGAAGACAGCAAGAATTTAGAAATGAAGGTGGCACAGTGGGATAAGTGGCAATCTACTAAGGGGTGGAGGGAAAGAGCAGAGAATAGAGAACAGCAGCAAGTACGGAGAGGGCAAGCTAAGGCAAAATGGCAGAAGGAGTGGAAGAGAGGGGCTAATTTGGCCAAGGTGGACTTAGGAGCAACACAGTAGACAATGTCACCATAGTCAAAGATAGGGAGGATCATCTTAGAGATGATATCTTGGTGAGCAGGTATAGGGATTCAGCTTTTGTTCCTATAGAGGGCACCGAGCATGGGATGGAGTTTTTCTGAATGGTGTCAATGTGCTGAGAGAAGCCAAGGTGCCATTCAAGCCAGACACCTAGATATTTATTGTTTATTGTTTATTGAATAAACGTATAGGAATTACAACCCTTTGAGTCATAGACTCATTTGCAAAGGCTCCACGTCGGTTACAGGGGGTGGAGGGAAAACATAATACAGGGATACACAAGTAGTAAAGCAGTATACATGGAAAGGAACAAACACTTATTTACAAAAACAGTACTGGCATTTCTTACCAGATTCTAACTCAGGTTAGTATATGCAGAGGTGATTCAGTGTTTGTGGCATCAGCTGTTAGAGAGAAAAGAAAAAGGGGGTGCAGCCTTTAGGCCTAAGGAAATCCTGTGACTGAAGTTAAAGGGTTAGGTATCCTATTTAGGAGGGCAGAGCTATCCACAGTTACAGTTAGCAGACTCAGTTAGGTGGGATTTGAGGCCAGCTTTGAATAGGAAAGACTGTGAGTCTGCATGAGCCTATGAGGTAGAGCATTATAAGCCATTTGGGGCTCTGTATCGGAACGATCTTTGACCCAATGAGGTCCTACAGAGGGGGACTTGGAAAGAGAGTTTAGTAGCGAGGCGTATTTCGCCTGGGGGGCTGTTTTGATTATGTGGAGAAGACCAGGTGGGGCTTTCTGGAGTTGTATTTTTTTGGCTAGTATGCAGGTGTGGTACTGCAGTCTTTGCTGGAGATTTAGCCAGCCAGTCAGGGCATACAGGTCACATGTATGAGTAAGGCGGTTGCTGCCGGTGACTAGTCAGCAGGCTTTATTCAGTGCGGTGTTAATACTGTGTAGAGCGGTGGGTTCAGCTGATCCATATATCGTAATCCCGTAATCAGTTAGGGAGAGGATGGAGGTGGATACAGCAAGGAGCAAGGCCTGGGGGGGTAAACAGTGTTTAACTCTATAGAGGACTCCAACTCTAGTGTTAACTGTGGTGACAAGCTGCTGAATGTGGCTATGGTAAGAGAGAGAGGTATCTAACGTGATACCCAGGTATTTGAAGTTAGTGACATGTTCAAGGGGTATTCCATGTGTGTTTTTGATTGATAGTGTCGAAAGGTTATGTGGGCTTTGTCTATGGGCAAATAACATTGATTTTGATTTGGTATAGTTGATGATTAGTTGGTGCTCATCAAACCAGGATTCAAGCTCCCAAAAAGCTCTGTAGTGCTTGTTGCAGGGCATTAGGCTCATGGTGTTTCCAGAAAAGAACGCGTCATCCGATAGAAAGCAGATGGCCACTGCAGGCATTGGGAAGGGAGTTTAAGAAGAGGGAAAGAGAAGAGGGCCGAGGATAGACCCTGAGGGACCCCAAGGTCACTGCTTTGCGAGTGGAGATAGTAGTATTTAGCCTACTTGCTGAGACCGCCAGAGAGGTAGTCCTTGAACCAGGTCATCTTTTGGGAACCACGTAGCTGTGGCATAACACTAAGCAACAGGTCTGACTAACCATGTCAAAGGCTTTAGTAAGGTCCACAAAGATTGCACCTGCTAATGCTCCTTGGTCTAGGGCCTCATGTATGAACGAGGTGAGTTCGGAAAGAGCAGTGACGGTGCTGTGGCCAGACCGGAAACCATGCTGCGCGTGGCATAGAAGGTTATTTCTAGTTAGGTGTTCAGTAAATTGGTCAGACTATTTTTTCAAGTGCTTTAGAGAGAGGAGGGAGTATAGAGATGGGTCTATAGTTGCATGGGAGCATGGGGTCACCACTCTTCAGAATGGGAGTGACTAAGGCACTCTTCCAGGTTGAGGAGAACTGACCCAGGCAGAGAGAGAGATTGAGAATTTTTGTAAGGTGGGAAGTATGACATCTAGCGTCAGCGAGAAGTTTAAGGTCTAGTGAGTCATTACTGTACGGGAATTGGAAATCACGTTGGAAATGTAATGTTTAGCTTCCAGACTGGAGATGATTCTCAGCCTGAAGGGTAGTGAACCTGGACTAGAAGGTGTCGGGGGAGGGGACTGGGTGGAAGAAATTAGGAGGGAGGACATGGGAGAGGTCCAGAAAGTGTGTTGAGGGTTTCTGCATAGCGGTGGGGTTTTGGGTGACCTCTCCATTTACAGAGAGTTGGGAGGGAAGAGGGGGGAATTCCCATTTAGTTCTTTTATGTTTTGCAGAATTTTTCCCATCTCCCCATGGGAGGTCAGAGTTTGGTGGTAGTATGAGGCCTTTGCCTGTCGAGGGTCCAGGTACATTTATTATGGGCAGCTCGGTATAATTGTCTATCAAGTGTGCTTTAGGAATCAATGGCCCTTATGCCACAGTTTATCCCTCAATTGGAGCATGTTAAGTAGAATGGGGTGAGAACCAAGGAGTGGTTCTGGATTTACGCATTTGTTTGGTGAGGGGTGCAAAAATGTCACAGGCTTTATTAAAAGTGGTAATGAAGTGGTCGAGCGCTATGTCGACAGATTGCGTGGTGTAAATGGGGAGCCAGTCGCAGGTAACTAGATGGGCTATGAGTCTACGTAGACCCCCTCTTTTTAGCTGTCTCTGCATGGAAATTTGAGGGCGGATGGTGGGAAGTTTGCCAGTCCACCAGCTAGTCACTGGAGAGTGGTCACTAATAGAGTCAGGGAGCACTGAGGCTTGGGAGAGGTTCCGGGGCCTATTTGTGAATATAAGGTCTAAGAGGGTGGAGGCCCCCATTCTAGTGTCCCTTCTGGTAGGGAGTGACTATTTGGGTTAGGTCGTATGCCAGAGCTGCATCCTTATAGCTGGATGAGGTAGGGGATAGCCAGTTGACGTTGAAATCTCCCAGTAAGATGAGTTCACTAGTAATTGGGTAGGTTGGAGATTGTCCTGAGGATAGAATCAAAGGCTAGTTTTTGGTTTCTCGGGGGGGATGTAGGCAGAAATTATGTACAGCGATTTGGTGCTCAGACTGAGTTTGACTGTTAATGTCTGGGCGCCGTGTTCTGGCACTGGGGTGGGAACTTCCGTGGCAAGTAGTGGGGATTTTACATAAATGGCACAGCCCCCACCTCTCTTGCTGGACCTGTCGGTCCTGAAAAGAGAATAATTACTGAGGGGGACCGCATTATTGGATATTTTACTAGAGAGCCATGTCTCCGAGAGGGCTAGGATGTCAGGTGTATGTTGGGCAACCCAACCTTGGAGGAGCGTGAGTTTTTTTGGTAGGCTGCAGATATTCAGTGTTGCTAGTAGTAGTCTACCCCTAGAGTGGTGCGGGGAGGCCTTTGAGCTGGCAGGTCCTGGGTTGGGGTGGATATTGCCTGATAGTAATAGTAGAAGGAGGGTGTGCCATAGGAGGGCCAGCCTGCAGTGCTTGGATGAGCGTCGCCGGGACTGGTAGGATGAGGGGCTACTCTCACTAGAGGTAGGGACAGGTAGACGGTGGATGACACCTGCAAGAGAGGCAATGGTGGAGTGGTGGTTGGGGCTGGTATTAGCAGCGGTGGTGGGAGGTTGTTGCCTAGGGCGGAGGAGAAGCGTTGAGGTGCAGTGAGCTGCATGTGTGGGTGAGGGAGCTAATGTGAGGGGGCGAGGGTTTTGGCCAGGTGGTCCTGAATGGATAGCATGGGAGGTGTTGCTGGGGCAGGGTCCAATGTCCACATTGGTAATGAAGTAAAAAATGGAAAAGTTGGGGTAGTGTGGTTTTGGTGCCTCAAGGGGGTTGCTGATCATAATGAAGGATCCTGGAGATCAGGAGGGCAGTTAGTAGCAGGGATAGCATATTATAAGTTGGTAGTAATGGAATGTATGACAGCAGCCACTAGTGGTAGCCTAGTATAACCTGCTGCTGGAAAAGTGAGCTGATAGGATATTTCTGCTCGTCACCTGACCACCCTTCCTATAAATCCAAATGCCGACCAGGGTGGTGGTGGGGGCGGTTGGGAACGAGCACTTGCGTTCGGCAGGGCCAGTCTATGCACCAGACTGCTGTGAGAATTCAGCCGGGTAGAGGGGCAGAGCAGCCAATTGTTTCCAAAAAGGCACCAAGTCCAGGGAAGGCAAACTGAAATCCGTGGTCGCGATTGCTCTGACTGCACATAAAATTACCTTGTCTGCTTCAGGGGCTGGCTTGTACTGTGGCAGGGAGGGCTTCCACGAATGGCCCTCGCGACCTCGGTCCTCAGGGGAAGGGGGTGAGGATCTGTGGAAGAGGGAGAAAACAGGGAGGTTAAATAGGGAAAGGCAGGTATGCAGGAGGGGGGCATGGGACTAGAGGTTAGCAAGAAGCTTAAAACACTGGGCCAATGGCTATGCAGAGGTAGACAATATTCACTTAGCAGCTGAGGGATAATTCAAACATTAAAATTTAAAATGCCCAGTGTGTTCCCTTAATACTGAGTGCCAGATCCAATACAAGAAGCCTCAGTTTCAAAAGCACAGGCTCTGTAACATAACCACGATATCTGCTATTACTTTTAAAATTTGTTACAGCACTAGCTTTAGGGCTCCTGGAGGCTTTCCTAAAAATAATGCTCTGTTCCAGTCTATACCAGACTGCTGCAAGAATTCAGCGGGTAAGAGGCGCGTCGATGGTTTCAAAAAATGGCGCCAAGTCCAGGAAGGCAAACTGAAATCTGGTGGTCGCGATTGCTCCGACTGCAGGTAAAAATTACCTTGTCTGCTTCAGGGGCTGGCTTGTACTGCGGCAGGGAGGGCTTCCACAAATGGCCCTCACGACCTCGGTCCTCAGGGGAGGGGGGTGAGGATCTTGTCTGCTTCAGGGGCTGGCTTGTACTGCGGCAGGGAGGGCTTCCACGAATGGCCCTCGCGACCTCGGTCCTCGGGGAAGGGGGGTGAGGATCTTGTCTGCTTCAGGGGCTGCAGCTTGTACTCGGCAGGGAGGGCTTCCACGAATGGCCCTCGTGACCTCGGTCCTCGGGGAGGGTGAGGATCTTGTCTGCTTCAGGGGCTGGCTTGACTGCGGCAGGAGGCTTCCACGAATGGCTCTCTGACCTTGGTCCTCGGGGGGTGAGAATCTTGTCTGCTTCAGGGCTGGCTTGTACTGCGGCAGGGAGGGCTTCCACGAATGGCCCTCGCGACCTCGGTCCTTGGGGGAGGGGGGTGAGGATTTAAATTGGGGTATGTCACCAATTGTACCCCCATCTAGGATGTGGAATATGGGGTGGTTGGGGAGCCTAGACAGCCTCTGCCTAGTGCCAAAACACATGGAGACCATTTCCTTAGCATGTAGTGATAATTGATTTGACCTGAATCATTTCTGGACAGTGTCAAAATCAAGTTGAAGCCTGGATGTTAACTCTGAAGGAGAAGACCTAGATGTAAACAGAACCATGTCATCTGCATGCAAGTGGATAGAAGCAGAAGAGCAAGCTGATGAAGGTCATTGAGGAATATGGAGAACAGCAGGCCAAGGACGGACCCTTAATATTTCAAGAAAATACAAAATCACACATGCCTCCACAATGCCGCATGTGTGATTTTGTATTTTCTTGAAACTTGGCTTCCCAGCCAAATGCCCTTTGGGGTAACCCTTGCCTCAGTGTTTGCACACAGAGGTTCTTTGTCTTTTAAATAGTTTTTTATTTTAATGGGTTCACCACAATATAGCCAAGGCACACTGCCTTAAGGGTAGCTGGTCCATTCCACTGGGGTGTCAAACAGACTAGGCATACTGATGAGTCCTGGTAGGACGAAACACGTGTCTGTCTTCTGTTAGCACCCTTTGCAAACTGTGTGAGAGGCCTTTCGGCACCATGCAATTCTGCTTAAAGTTGGACCAGCATAACATTCCGTGGTGGTTTGGATATTTAAAAAGGCCTACTAGGGATGGTTTTCTTTATTTCAGGTGGTGACACTGGGGATTGGGCACCCCCAGTGTCGGTGTTATGTTTGTGGGGGGGGGTGAGGGAGTGGGTGCTGTGTGGGAGAGTTGGGTGAGGGAACAGTAACGGTGGTGGCAGAAACAGACATCGATGGACTGTTTTCCTTTTTACAGGGTATATTTAAAAAAACACTACTATGGACAGTTAGAAAAAATTACTCACCTTAGTAATTGCTTTTCTTCTCATGGAGTCTTGCTGTATTAGGACTATAGCAGTCAGCCTCAGCCTCTGAACTGCCCCGGAGAGGAAAGGGTTAACTCCAGAGAAGTCTGGAGTTCCACAGCGCGAGGGCGCTGTTCAAAGCTCTATCTGTGCAGTTTGAAGTCAAACTGCCAGATTCTTTACGAAGCTAAACTAATATAGCAAGTCTGTGTGGAAAAACCCTACACTAGCCATTGGCTACCTACCAGTAGTAGAACTACAAAAACACACAATCACAGAATAGCAACAAAATTATTAAATATTGTTAGCATCACTGAAAAGAAGCATTAACAGATCCCTCTCCCAAAAGACTCAAGTCCAGGAGGGGGGCCACCTACCACTCAACTAACAACAGAATTGCTACCTAGTTCCTAAACCCAATAAGCAAGAAAAGGCATGACACAGTGCTTGCATCTAATTTGCCAACCCCATACCCAAGGAGGAGTTCTGAGCGGGTAGGAGGGAGGGTTGTTCTATCACAGCAAGACTCCATGAGAAGAAAAGCAATTACTAAGGTGAGTAATTTTTCTTCAAACACCATGAAGTCTTGCTGTAATAGGACTATAGCAGATTACACAGCAGTACCTCCATGGAGGAGGGTCAGAACCTACTTGGGAAATAGGCTCTGAAGCACAGCTGTGCTAAACGGGCATCCCTCCTGGATTGAACATCCAAGGAGTAATGTTTGGTAAAGGTGTGAACTGTTTTCCAGGTAGCAGCTTGACAGATCTCCAAATGGGAATATCTCTAGCAGCCACTAGAGATGCAGCTGTACCTCTGGTAGAATGAGCCCTCAATCCTGAGGGGGCTCTTACCCAGTTTTTGGTAACAGAATTGGATACAAGAGACAATCCACCTTGCAATTGTCCTCTTAGTGGCAGGTCTCCTTTGCCGACTTCCCCATAGGTAAGGAAGAGCTGGAGGATTCAAACCTATGACCCTTGGTGCGTTCCAAATAGTAGCTTAGAGCTCTTTGACGTCCAGACTGTGCAATCTCCTCTCCCTGAAGAGGAATGCTCAGTGAAAAATACTGGGAGAGAGATGGATTGGTTGAGATGAAAATCTGAGACCACCTTTGGTAAAACCTTCTATTAGTCCTAAGGACTACCTTGTCCCTATGAAAAGAAATGAAATCTTCTTCCACTGACAAGGCTTGCATCTCACTTATACTGCCTAGCAGAAGTGATGGCCACTAGAAAAACAGTCTTCCAAGTCAAAAACTTGAGGTCTGCCGAAGACAGGGGCTCAAAGGGGGGTTGCATTAGCTGAGCAATGCAAACATTCAGGTCCCAAGCAGGAGCTGGTTCCCGAAAAGGAGGGTTAGTGTGAAGTAACCCCTTAAAAAACTTGGAAATTACAGGGTGAGAAGAGATGAAAGCAGGTTTACCTGCTGACACATAAGCGGAGACTGCTGCCAGATGAACCCTTAAGGTAGCTGGCTTAAGGCCTAGAGAATTTAAGTGGACCAGATAGTCCAATAAAACAGTCAAATCAGCAGATTCTGGGGAGATTTGCTTCCCAGAGCACCAAATGGAAAACCTCTTCCACTTAGAATTATAGGTGGCCCTAGTAGAAGGCCTCCTGGCGCCTTAAAATATCCAAGACACCTGAGAGAGGTGTAGATCAGCGATTCTAGCTCCCTCAAGAACCAAGCCTTGAGGTGGAGGGAACTGAGGTTCGGATACCACACCTCCCCTGTGCACAAGTCAACAGGTCGTGGATCCTGGGCAAGCTCAGGAGGTGGACAATCGGGGACAGAAGGAGAGGTACCAGGGCTGTCTGGCCCAATCTGGAGCAATCAGAATCACCTTGCAGGACTGAGTTTTGATCCTCACTAGTACCCTGAAAAGGAGAGGGAAGGGAGGGAAGGCATATAGATATTTCCCCTCCCAATCCAACTGGAAGGCGTCCAGTGGGACTGATCCCAACACTGGAGGTCTGCAACAAAACAGAGGAAGTTGGTGGTTGTCTGGGGCTGCGAAAAGATCTATCTGAGGGGTGCCCCATCTGGCAAAGACTGACCCTAGCACTAGAGGGTTCAGGGCCCATTCGTGGTGGCCCTGAGAAATCCTGCTGAGGGCATCCGCTAGGACATTGTCCTTCCCTGGAAGGTGAACTATCAGGGAGGTATTCAGGGAGTAAGCCAGAGACCACAGCTTCATTGTTTGGTGCACAAGGCAGAAGACTGAGTGCCCCCTTGCTTGTTGATGTACCACATTGTTGTGGTATTGTCTGTCCTGACTTGAACTACCTTGTTCTGGACAGAAGCTGAAAAGGCCTGGAGAGCTAAGAGGACAGCCCTGAGCTCCAGAAGGTTGATGTGGAGCAGAGATTCCTGAGGAGACCACATTCCCTGAGTGGAAAGGTTGCTCAAGTGAGCCCCCATCCTAGGAGGAGGCATCTGTGGTAAGTGTGAGGGAGTGAGGAATGGGTAAGAAGGGACCCCTTGAGTTAGATTGCTCTGGTCCTGCCACCACTGAAGGGCCAGGATCAGAGATCTTGTCACTGGGACTAATTTGGTGAGGGGTCCTTCTTTTGGGACCAAAAGATCTCGGTGGAATTGGATGTCTCTCATCTGGAATCTTACTCCCTGCCACGACAGCTGTGGACGCAGCCATGTGTCCCAGGAGTTGCAGAAAGTGCCTTGCTGGCCGAGAGACCCGATGGTGAAGGAAGATGCCAGGGCAATGAGTCTGTCCACTCTCTCGGAGGGAGATATGCCCTGGCAGACTTTGTGTTCAACTCTGCACCTATGAAAGTTAGTACCTGAACTGGTTCGAGAACTGACTTTGGAAGATTCAATAGGAATCCAGAGAGGTAAGAAGCTGCTGGGTGACCAACAAGTGAGATTTATGTGATCTGGAGACTGGACCCACTATGAGCCAGTCATCCAGGTAGGGAAAACGGCCACCCCTTGCCTTCTCAGATGAGCCACTACCACAGCCAGACATTTTGTGAAACCCTTGGGGCAGAGTAAGGCTGAAGGGCATTGCTCTGAACTGATAGTGGCCAGAAGGTAGTTTGAACCTGAGGTACTTTCTGTGAGAAGGCCTGATCAAGAAATGAAAATAGAGTCCCTTGAGGTCCAAGGAAGCTAGCCAGTCTCTGGACTCAGGGAGGGCAAAATCATTGCCAGAGTTAACATTTTGAACTTTGGTTTCAGAAGATGCTTGTTCAGGAACCTTAAATCTAAGATGGGCATGCATTCTCCTGTCTTTTTGGGTAAGGAAATACCTTGAATAAAGACCCTTGCCCTGATGGCAAGGGGAACCCTCTCTACTGCTTTGCATCCCAGCAGAGAAGAAACCTCTGTTTCCAAAGCAAGGGCTTCCACAGGATTCGCAGGTGGGAAATGTCTGGCCCTCATCTTTGGGAAATGGTTGAAACTGAGGACCAGACCTTGGCTTACCACCTCCAGAACCCACTTGTCCAAAGTTAGGGACAACCAGTTCTGGCTGAAATAAGCCAACCTGCCCCCCAACGGTACAGGAGATTCGGCCCTGGGCACCCCATCAGGGTGCCTGCTTGGCAGCTGTTTTTTGGCTGAGAAGAAGGACGGTCTGCCTGAGCCCTGCCTGCCCTGCCTCTGAAGAAACCCCTCTGAACAAAGACTGAAGAGGCTTGAGCTTGATAAAGGCCTGTGGTAAGGCTCACCCCTACCCCTGGGGCATGCCTTTGGGGGCATGCTCTCTTTAGCTTGGGCACTTTTGTAGGTAGTTCTGTATTCATCCATTTTTCATGTAATTTTCTGTCTGATCACCAAACAGAGAGTTACCTACTACAGGGAAATCCATAGCCTTTGCCTGAGTGTCTTGGGACAAATTAGTGCATCTGAGCCATGCCAACCGACGGAGAGCTACAGAAGTGGCCATGACCTAGAAGAAACATCATTAACATCAACAGCAGTATGAAATTGAACTTTAGAGGCCTCAATGCCATCAGCAGCCACCTGTTCCAACTCACTAGCCAGCTGACCCTGGGCCTGCTTGGCTAACTGCAAAATAGTGTCCCATCTAGACTTCTGATATCTAGCCACATAAGCCATGTAATAGCCTGCCTGAGTCCCAAAGAAGCTGCCATATATTGCTTTTTTGCCAAGGTATCAATCTTCCTGGAATCTTTGTCAGGGGGATGTGATGCCAAGGGAATATTAGCCTTGTCACAGGCTGCAGCTTGAACAACACCTACATGACTACACTGCTCAGTGAGGAAGTCTGTATCTGGGCCTGATAAAGTATACCTTCTGTCCATTTTATTGTCTACAGGAGGGACAGAATGAGGATTTTTTAAAATCTTTGTTGTTTGCTTCCTAAATGATTTATGCAAAGGAATAGACAATCTTCTAGACTCTGGAATATCCATCATTTCAACAAAATCAGGCTCCTCTTGCTCATCCACAGCCTCCTCTAAAGGGAGCTGGAGGGTTTCTGCCACCTTTTTATAAAACACAAAATGAGAAGGGGACTCAGACAACAGAGGGGGAGACTCTAAGGGTCTGTCTGGAGAAATGTCCGGTTCAATGGGCACGTCCAGACCTTCCCAGTCACAAATGCACTGATCAAATTCCTCCTCCCCCTCCTGTGGTTCATAAAACTCCTCAATAACATAATCTTGAACCACTGGACCTGGACGAGCCACCCCTCTGCCACTTGTGGAGGGCTCTCCAAGTCCCTGAGACAAAGACTGAACAATCTGTATGGCTTTTGCTATTTCTGCAACAGTTGGAGAAACTATCTTAGACTCCAAACCTGCTGATTTCTTTGTCTTTTGCTGGTGCTGGTTCCTCTGAACCAGCCTTCTTCCGAGGAAGTAATGCCCTGGTCAGAGGGCACTCCCTCTGGTCCAGTGGGTACTGGACGGGCTGGCCATCGGGTCAGTGGACTTTTTGGCCTCTCGTTCCCTGAGCGGCCCAATCTCTTCTCCAGGGTGGCTGCAGGAAATTTTACATATCTGGCAGTCTGAAGAGGTGGTCAGCCCCAGACAATAAACACAAGTGGTGTGTGGGTCAGCCTTGCAAAGGCTTCCACAAACATTCAGTGTTGAAACCCGTGGGCGCGTTTCTTTTGGGTTTCAGACATAGTGCCAGCCTAACCAAACTTGCCCTTTTCTTCAGGCTGTACAGAGCAAGACACCTTATCGGTTCCTAAACGTGTCACGGGTATTGGAAAACCCTATTAAAAACGAGGGTTTTTTAGAACCGATAAGAACCGGTACCCTCATGTCTAAAAATTCATCAAAATATAGAAACGATCGGTTCAGACTGAACGATAATTATTCCACACAGACTAAATTTTCGCTTTTACTTACGGTTACCAGATAGAGCTTAAGCCCGCGAAACGCTGTAATTTTGAGACTTTTGCGGTTTTCTGAACGAAGAAGGAACCGACGAAAACCGCGTAGTAGACGAGCTGAAGGAGCTGATCTCCCGGAGGCGACTGTTCAGTGAAGTGGAGTAAAAATCTGGCAGTTTGACTTCAAACTGCACAGATAGATGTGAAAAGCAGCCAAGGCTGTGGGAACTCCTGCATTCTCTCTGAGCACCTCCTTTCTCTCCGGGCAGTTCAGAGGCTGAGGCTGACTGCTATAGTCCCAATTACAGCAAGACTTCATGGTGTTTGAATATTTATTTCAGGTGGTGACACTGGAGATTGGGCACCCCAGTATCAGTGTTATGTTTCTTGGGGGTGCTGGTGGGAGGGTTGGGTGGGGAACAGTGTACAGCAGCAGCAACAGACATTGATGGATGGTTTTCCTTTTTGCAGAGTGTAATTCAACCTCAACAGGCTGATCATAACAGAACAGCTGTGCTTGCTGGGTGGCAGTTATGTAGATCATAGGAAAGAGCTGACCTATGATTGGGTTGGCTCCCTCCTTTGAACTACATGAAGATTCCACCCAGCAAGCCAGAACACTGTCATGACTAGCCTGGCTGATGACTGGCGTGACACTGATGAGCCCCTTGCATACCACTCTGCATTGGATTGACAGTGTCACACCCCTCAAACACCACTCACCTAACAAAATGTTTGCTGCACATGTGTGCATGGCAAACATATCAATGACAATTGTTGGAGGACTGATTTGGAATGAAGTATTTTACCACACTAGTTATGGTCCTGTAAAAAGCCAGTGAACTTCTGACAATGGATACACAGTCATTGTGCACACATGGTTGAATGTTCATTTATTTTTACATAAAAACATAGAAATTGTTGGCAGTTAAGGACCTCTAGGCCCATCCAGACTGCCCATAAGCTCTACACTTGTATGCAGCTTCTCACCCTATCTGGTCAATGGTTTCTTCCTTCTCCTCCCCACCTCTAAGGTGCCCTTATGCCTGTCCTAGGCATGTTTAAATCCTTCCACTGTCCTCGCCCCCACCACCTCCTGTGGCAGGTTATTCCACGTATCCACTACCCTCTCTGTGAAGAAAAACTTCCTCACATTTCCCTTCAACTTGCCCCCTTCAAATTTCATATCATACCCCCTTGTTCTTGTACTCTTCCTATCCTGGAAGACGTCTCTCACTGCACCTTGTTTATACCCTTGAGGTACTTCAATGTTTCTATTATGGCACTCCAGTCCCTCATCTCTTCCAGCGAGTACATATTGAGGTTCTTGTCTCTCCTCATGTCTTGTGTGCTTGGCACGACGGTTCATCTTTCTGAACCACCTCCACCCTGTCGATGTCCTTATGAAGGTGTGGCCTTCAGAACTGCACACAGTACTCCAGGTGAGGCCTTACCTAGTGTTTTGTACAATGTCATCACCACCTCCTGCCTTTTGCTTGCGATGTCTCTGCCTATGCACCCCAGCATGCCACTGGTCTTCCTTGCCACCTTTGTACTCTGGACACCTTTAGGTTGTCTGAAATGATAACCTTCGGGTCCCTTTCTTCTTTGGTGGTAGTAAACAATGCCCCTCCCCCATTCTGTAGCTCTCCCCCGGGTTCCTTCTTCCCAGGTGCATTATTTTGCATTTCTTGGAAATCAAACCTTAGTTGCCACACCTCAGGCCATTTTTTAAGCTTCCCCAGGTCCCTCCTCATTTTCTTCACCCTGTCTGGTTTATCCACCCTGTTGCAGATCTTGGCATCATCTGCAAATAGGCAGTCCTTTCCCTCTAGCCCTTCTGCAATGATACTAATGAAGACATTAAATAAGACTGGCCAAAGAACCGATTGCTGAGGTACCCTACTGGTCACTCCCCTCTCCCCATATTGGATCCTGCTTACCACCACCCTCTGCCTCCTGTCTGTCAGCCAGTTTCTCACTCAGTTTACCACCATTTGCCCCATGCCCAGACTACCCATTTTGTTAGCCCGCCTTCTGTGTGGGAAGGTGTTGAAGGCCTTGCTGAAATCAAGATGGGTGGTGTCCTCCATTTCCCCCCCCCCCCATTTACCTCTTTTGTCACCCAGTCAAAAAATTCTATCAGATTCGTCTGACACGACCTTCCTGCTGTGAATCCATGCTGTCTTATACCCTGGGCATCAATGGATTCTAAGTATGCCACTACTCTTTCTTTAAGCAGTGCTTCCATAATCTTAACTACTACTGAAGTGAGACTGGTCTATAGTTCCTTACCTTCTCCCTACTACCACTTTTGTGAAGAGGGACTACATGTGCCCTCTTCCAGTCTTCTGGAGCCACCCCCGTGTTGAGTGAGTCAGTGAACAAGGCTGCCAGAAGTGCTGCTAGCTCCCCTCACAGCTCCGTTAATATCCTCCAGTGTAAGGTGGGCCTGGTGACACTGAGGGTTGAGGTGCTGTATGCCACACCTTGCACCATGCCAGTGACCCATGTTTGGGAATGAGCACATGCTGCTGAGGGTCAGCAGGGGAGGGAAAGGATCGAGCATCTGGAGGACAGCTCTCTTCTCCTGGGGAGGGAGGACCGGCACGCCTGCTGAATGACTACCACCAGGTGAAGAGTGGAGGGTAGTGCAGGTCAGAGGGGCCAGATAAAGGGAGGGTGCTGTGGGACTTCTGTGGATGCATGCATGCCTTTACATGTGCACATCCTGCGTGTGTGCCCCAGCAAAAGGGAAGGGAGAAAATGAAGGAAAAACACCTCTGGCTGTGGATGACAACAGACCTCTCACAGGCTCCACATCCGGCGACCGGGCAGGGGTAAGTCCCAGTCATACCAGGGTGATAGGGCTGGGGAGATCAGTCAGAAGGGGGCAGCTGGGGGCAGACACAAGGAGTATAAAATACCTATAGAAAAAAATATCCTCTGGTGTGTGCCATCTGGGCCCATTGCTTTGTCCACCTTTAGTTTTGTGAGCTCTTCCAGGACTGTCCCCTCTGTGAACAGAGTTGTGTTTACCTCCCCCCTCCCTTCATGTCTGTTGCCCAGCTGTGGTCCCTGACCTTCTATGAATACTGAACAGAAATATTTGTTCGGTATTTCTGATTTCTCCAGGTCTCTCTCCTTGCACTCCCTTGTATCCCCTCTGAGCCTTATAATCCCACCCACCCCCAGTTTTCCTTCTTTTGCTGATGTACCTAAATAGTCTTGTCTCCTTTCCTCACTGTCTGTGTTAATATTTCGTCGAATCAAAACCAAGTTCATGGTGCACCACTGCTAGGAGCAGCCCTACGGAGGTTGCAAACCTCATACAATATAAAAAGAAAAGTAAGAGCAACTCCAGACAAGTTTGAACAAAGCTTAGATAGCATTTATTTTGCCAAAATACCACGGTCAGGAACCCCCAGTACTAGCTAGTGGGGCTAGAAATGCGCTGTTTTAGGGGTTCCTGGCCGTGTATGTTTCTTCGGTCTGCACCTTTGCACTCCTAACAGCCTTCCCCGCTTCCTTTAGATTCTTTAGGTACACCTCCCAGTCTTCCTCCTTTTGAGTCTCTTTATATTTCCTGAAACTCTTCCCTTTGAACCTTACTTTGTCTGCCACCTATTTGGTAATATGGAAGTAATTTACTGCCCCTATGATTGGCAGTCAGCTGAAGGTAACAGCAACAACAGAAACATTTTTATTTATTTTTTTATTTTGTTTTTGTTGACCAGGACAGGATGACTAGAAAATTCTGCCTATTTTCATCCTCATCCCAGAGGAGGGGGAATATAGATGGAAACTAGCTGACATTGAATGAGATTAAGGTGTTGATGGTATTTTTAGTGAAATGGAGGTAATTTGGCCAGGACACCAGAGAAATTCCTCTACTCTTTTTGTTGAAAAGTGCTATGGGATCTTTAACATCCACCTGAACAACCACCAAAACAGCAGACAGGACCTCAGTTTAACATCTCATCTGAAAGACAGTACCCTTAGAAGTGCAGCATCCCTTTCATGCTGCACTACAGTGTCAGTATTAGGATATAGACATCCTGAATCTATATATTTTCAAACATACTCAGCATGCAGAGCATAACCTAAGGTCCTGGTGTGGGGATGGAACCCGTAGCCTTCTGATCTTCCAGCCTCAGAGGTGAGTGTGCAACCTGGTGAGCCACGACACTTTGAAATCAAAGAATTGTCAGCTGGCGACTGCTTTCATTACAGGTGGGAGCCTATTTGTTTTACTACTACTGTTCTTTGCTGACAGATCTCATTAGGTGCAATGTTTATAGCAATGATTTTAAATCAAGGCAAGTTTATTACTGATACAGCAGTGGTGGCAAAGATACGAAATGGAATTCCATTAAAATATACAGTATATAAAAATAGGTAGCTTAACATTCAATTGACATCTGTATACATTAAAACAGCAATATTTATTAGCCACCATGTAGTTTTTTCAGCAATAATGTTTTCCTGACAAAGGCATTAAAATAACTATTTTTATTTTTATTTTCTTTCATTCCTGAGCTAAGATACATGATTTTGAAGTGTTTAGAAGTTTTAACTCAATTGCCATGCCCACAATGACAAATTAAATATGCGGGTGTGGTTCTAGTCTGTTTACCATCAAAACCATAAGTCAGCACCATTCTCATAAATCCACAGTAGGAATCTAGTATGTACATTCAAGAAGTGCCTCAGTGGAAAAGATTTTTAAATATTTAATTAACTGAGCCATTAGCTACAACACTAGTTATAACAGCTGTTTTAAAAATATCTGCACAAGTTAAAAGTACACTGAGAAAGAATGTCACAAACACATTTTTGCTAAAAAAAAAACTATGCGATGAAATTTTTTGCCGGCCAGCAATATCCTGTATCATGTAGTATCATAAAATATCAATGCCCTATGTACAGGTATGGCTTAATATCACTAATGTGTATGCATTTGTAATTTAACATGTTAATGTTCATTTTACTACAGTGGTAGCCATTAAGAAGATGCACTGTATGTTTGGATGTGTCAGGAAACATCACAGGATACCCAACTGAAATTAATTGGGATTACAGTTGAACTGCAATTGAATTATTTTATTATGATTTTTTCTATATGTTTTTTTTTTCAATTGCTTAACCAGGAGTGGCACACTAAGCTGAACGCTTGTTTGTAGGTGCAACCTGGGAGCACAGAGAAGTTAAGGCCTGTTCACACTGCGGGACGCTGGAAAACGGTTCTTTAAACCATTCTTAGAAATGGATTAAAGCTTATCGTTTCAAAGCGTCCACACTGTGTAAAGTGAGTTTGAAAACGTGTTGGTGCCTTAACAAATCCATGTCAGTATGTTCTCACTGCAGTGGTACTGGTGTCTATTCATCCATTTTCTGGCACTCTCAGCACATGAAAGCTGCTTACCATCATGCTTTGAGGTGACATTGAAAGCTGCAGAATCGTGTGCTAGAAACCATGTCATCCTGCTCTCACTGATGGTAAATCCAAATTACAGTCGGAACCATTTTGAAAACCATGCTCAAGCCTACCTCGAAGCAGGATTTGAGCATAGTTCACTAACACGGTTCACAAGTCGTGCTAAATGTGAACGCAAACCATACTAGCAGTTATTTAAAATGTTTTACCACTGATAAAACATTTTAAATAGCACAGTGTGAACAAGGCCTAAGTGACTAGCTCAGGATCACACAGTATGCAAGTGGGGGCTGTGGGATTCAAACTCAGGTCTCTAGATTTGCAGCTCAGAGCCTTAAACCACTGCACTATACTGCCTCTCTTGTGCTGTATGATCTGTGCTGTATGATCTGATTAACTGTATGGTTGTACTGTTGTTTTTACTATACAGTGCTCAGTCTTATGAATTGAGCACTTTATAAATAAAATATCTATCTACAGTGAAATCTGCCAGGATGAAGCGCAGTGTCACAGGTTTCCTGCATGACAAAAGGGATTAGCTTCCATTAAAATTGCATTGTTTGCTGCAGTAACTGTACTGCAGAATTCTGCAGAGTTGTGCTTCATATGGTGGGCTTCACTGGTCTGTGATACATCGTGATACACTGTATCTCAATATTCTGCATCATGTCACTGGCTGCCTGTTCAGCCAACTAGTTTCAACAATGTACACACTTTAACGTATACACAACGGGTGAGTCGGGTGTTGAAACCTTTACTATATTGATTTATTCTCATGGCTTTTTTTAATTTTAAAATGTTATTGTGTAGGTAGGTAGGTAGACAGACAAACAGACAGACACATAAGTCAAGGCAAATTTTGCATGTTTACCTATCCAGAAGGCTCAGGGCACCTTGCAACAATAAAAACAAAATAAAACAAAACTGTACAAAGTAGTAAATGTAAAATAAACATATAATCATTAAAACTGATCTAATCTGGGTAGCCCTGTGCAAATAAAAACATTTTCAACAGGTTGTTGAATGCTCCCACAGTGCAGGCAGACCATACAACCTCTGGAAGAGAATTTCAGAACAATGGGGCAGCAACCTCGAGGGCCCTGTCCCCCAATTGCTTGAGGCTGGAATAAGGGACTGGAGGAAGCCCACATCTGTGGAGTGGAGGGGACAGGTAGGTGTGTACAACATCCAATGAACTTTCAGATCATTGTGGCTCAGACTGTGTAGGGCCTTGCATGATAACTAATAAATCTTGAAGGTGACACACCACCAAACTGGCAGCCAATGCAGATTGTGGAACACACATGATGTGGCCCCTCTCAGAAAGGTATACCAACGCTTTCTTGACAACTTTACCACTACAGACACTACAGCAACAACAGCGCCAGGTTGCTGTAGTATTGGCACAGGACTCCAATATTGCTTTCTGGGGGTATTGCACCCCTCCCAGAAGCAAAACTGATGGGGTTCAGGGGCTTTTCCACTCCCCAAAGAAAACAAAGTTTGATGTGACTCCCTTTATGCCAAACGCAAATACAGTTGACATAAAGGAGTCGCTGTAATGCCAGTCGACAACTAAATTGTTGACCAACTGTCATAGATCCCCGAGATTTTCCCACCACCAGCTGACTTGCAGCATTCTGGAGCAGCTGTAGGCGATGCATCAAAACCTCCATATAACCCTATGAGCATTGCAACAATCTAGTCAGGATGTGACAAAGGCATGGACTATCATTTCCAAGCCAGCTGGCGCTAAATGTGGCTTTATCCAGTCAATATTATGAAGATGTTAAAAGTCATTCCAGATTCTACATTCTGTTCTAGTAGTGAAATTAGTACTGCAGCAGAAAGACTTTTTGTTCTGCTGCAGTACAGACATCATGCAACAATACAGTAGAATAGTTGATTTATACTTGCGCTACCGCTGGTATCTCTAAACTGAAGTGCACATACTGCTGTCATTTTCCAAAAATGTCAGTAAAAGCAGTGGCCTAATAATGAAAGAAAGACACAGTTCTGTTTTGGGTGTTTTTGATGTTGACTGGTCAATTGTGGGGAGAAGAGAGAATGGTTCTAAGGTCAGAGGGCAGTTGCAATGTCAAGACTAGAAGTGACTGGACAGCCAACATTGTTGGTCTGAGGGTGTGAGGTTGCTGTTTGAAGGCTGGAGGACAGTTGCAGCATTGACGCTAGAACTGATTGGGAGGATGGCAGTAAGTGAGGAAGTCATGTAGAATGTTTTTTTTTTTTTAACCATACACTATATAAATAGTGTTTAAGAGCCCCAACACACAAGGCTATTCTTCCACCTCATGGTTACCATGATGACAGATGGACCTCTAACTCTGGAGGTCCTTCTCGCCATGGTAACCACTCGGTGGAAGAATAGCCATGTTGTTAATGGACTGCCCTACATGATTCTATATTTTCTTGGTATTGAATTTCAGTTGCAAAATACTGGACAACTTTTCCAGTCTCTTTACATCCCTCTTCCTGCTGCTGATTCCCTCCTCACTATTCACTGTCATGCAGGTTTTTGTGTTGTCTGCAAATAAACTCACTTTCCTCCTGCATTGCCACTCCTATATCACTTAATGTACATATTAATTAGTGGAGGCCAGACACAGGGCAGATACCTAAGGCACCACACTAGTTATGTCCCTGACATCAGAGAAATTTCCATTTGGGACTTCTCTCTGATTCTTATCAACCAATTTCTAATCCACCTAGTTAACCTGTCCCTTAGTTCTAGGTCCTGTTTTTTATTCACTGGTCTTCTATGCGACACTGAATCAAAAGACTTACTGAAATCCAGATACAAGATGTTAATTGCCTGGCCCTCATCAGCTATTTGTATCATCAAACTGGAAAAAAAAATAAAGTTAATTTTGTATGACCTGCCCCTCATGAACCCACGTTAATTCTTGTTCATGAACTCATTTTCTTTCTGGAATTTGACTATCCATTCCTTCATAATTGCCTCTTGTATCTTACCTACAATACTTCAAATGTCAGACACAGTAGCCTATAATTTCATGGATTCTCTCTTCCCCTACTCTTATGCAGTAGGATCCACATATGCCACCCTTCAATCTGTCAGCACTATACCTTTTGCTAGTGATTCATTAAATAGATGTCAAGGGTGTTGTGTTGCCAGAGTCTGCCTTGTCTCCTTCAAAACCCGTGAGTGCATCCTGTCTGGTTGTGGGGGCTTTTTTTATCCTTTGATCCTGTAGAGCCTTTAGTTTTCTCTTTTTCTTTCTATCTCTCTCTCTTTTCAGATATATGTCTCATCTCTAAGTTGTGACAGTGACTAGCTGTACCTGTAAATGTTATCCTACTGTCCTGTATTGGCCCTGTCGCTTCCACCTTAAACATAGTTTCCTCTCATCTGCATTTACACTCTCTGCCTTCATTCATCCTTTCTATGCTATCTCTTGTTTGTCTTTCTCCCGAATGTACCTAAAGAAGATCTAATTATTTTTCTTGACGCTGTCTTCCATCCTTAGCTCTGTGTTTTCTTTTGCTCTACTAATATACTGATTGCTTTTTTCTAGCTTTTCCTTATGCATCTCCGTGCTGACTTAGTTTTGCCTCACTTTGTAAACCCTGAGTGTTTTCTTTTTGCTCCTATTTGTAGTTCTGGCTTGGCTTTCCAGCCATATTGATTTCCTTTGCTTTTTTGTCTTACTGACAAATTTATCATACTCTTGAGTTGCTTCTACTGTGTGCAATTCTGGAGGCAGCACCTTCATAAAGACATTGACATGGTGGAGGCAGTCCAGAGAAGGGTGACTAAGATGGTACAGGGCTTGCACCAGAAAACATATGAGGAGAGACTAAAGGACATCAATATGTACTCGATGGAGAAGAGGAGAGACGGGGGCATGATAGAAACATTCAAGTACAGTAACGGCATTAACAAGGTGCAGGGAGGGAGATATCTTCCAGTATAAGAGATGTACAAGAATGAGGGGTCATGATATGAAATTGGAAGGTGGCAGGCTGAGGGGAAATGTGAGAAGGTTTTGCTTCACAGAGAGGGTGGTGGACACATGGAATAGACTGCCACAGGAGGTGGTGGGGCAGGCACAGTGGAGGGTTTTAAACATGCATGGGACAGGCATAAGGGTACCTTAGAGGTGGGAAAGAGGGGTAAAAAGCCATTGACCTGGTAGGGTCAGAGGTCACAAACTAGTGTATGGTTTTGGGGCAGACTGGATGGGCCTGGCAGTCCTTATCTGCCAACAATTTCTATGTTTCTATGTAATGTCCTTTTTATTGCTGCATGCTTTCTGCCCCTCTATCTCATAAATGTTCTCTAGCTTATCCTTGATTATTTCTGATGTTTTCCAAAATTAGTGTACATAAAATCAGGGACCACTTTGATGGGATTTAGTTGCTGGAAATCCAGCACAACGCTGAACTTCACAATGTTGTGGTTGCTTTGTGCTATTGGGTTCTCTACTATGATAACCATGATAATGTTCTGTTGAATTATGAGGTCTGAGATTGATTCCCCCTGGCTAGCTTACAAACCTACTGAGTGAGTCTTGCTGAATTTCTGCAAACATCTGACCTTTTAGGTTTCTTGCCTCCAGTGTGTCCCAGTCTATTTCTGGGAGATTGAAGTCCCCCATGATTAGAATTCCTCACTGGTTTGCTGCCATCCTAATTTCATTTCACAGCACATTGTCTCTGCCAGCTGTTTAGTTTGGTAGCCTATAAACTATTCTTAACCTGTATTTCTCTCCCCTTGAGGTGGGCAACCCAGGAATTTTTCACCTAAAACCAAGCCATTCATTGTTCACTTGGGAGCTTAAGCAACAGGTTGGTAGAAAAGAGGCCAGGAGTTATATTTTGTTTTAAACTGAAATATTTGAATAGTTTGTTAGTGAAATTAGTTCAATGTGTTAAAAATTATTACCTTGAATTTGAACTGATACTTGGGCTGTGATATTGTAGGTTTGGGGATAGATGTTTGGCAGGAAAAATTAGAAGGTAATTTAAATGTGTTGTTTGCCTGGTGTTTGGAGGAGGGACATTAGCTGGCTTACTTGTCTTTAAACAGGAATTACTGTGGCTTTCATTGTTCACTTGGGAGCTTAAGCAACAGGTTGGTAGAAAAGAGGCCAGGAGTTATATTTAGTTTTAAACTGAAATATTTGAATAGTTTGTTAGTGAAATTAGTTCTATGTGTTAAAAATTATTACCTTGAATTTGAACTGATACTTGGGCTGTGATATTGTAGGTTTGGGGATAGATGTTTGGCAGGGAAAATTAGAAGGTACAGTGGCGTGAAAAAGTATTTGCCCCCTTCCTGATTTTCTCTATTATTGCATATTTGTCACACTGAATGTTTTCAGGTCTTTACAGAAAATGTAATATTAGATAAAGGGAACCTGAGTGAACAAATAACACTTGTTTTTTTTTTTAATTTCACTTATTTAATGAAAAAAAGTTAACCAACACCAACTGGCACTGTGTGAAAAAGTAATTGCCCCTTACACTTAATAACTGGTTCTACATTTAGCTGCAATGACTACAACCAAACACTTCCTATAATTCAATATCAGTCTTTCACATCGCTGTGGAGGAATTTTAACCCACTCTTCCTCATGCAGAACTGCTTTAATTCAGTAACATTTGGTAGGTTTTGAGCATGAACTGCTCGTTTCAGATCCTGCCACAGCATCTCTATTGGGTTTAAGTCTGGACTTTGACTAGGCCACTCCAAAACTTTAATTTTACTTCTTTTTAGCCATTCTGATGTGGACTTGCTTTTGTGTTTTGGATCATTGTCTTGCTGCAAGACCCAACTACGCTTCAGCTTCAGCTGATGGAAGGATGACGGACATTCTCCTTAAGAATTTTCTGGTACAGAGCAGAATTCATGGTTCCTTTAATTATGGCAAGTCATCCAGGTCCTTAGGCAGCAAAGCATCCCCACACCATCCACACTACCTCCACCACCATGTTTGACTGTTGGTATGGTGTTCTACTTTTGGAATGCTGTGTTTGCTTTACGAGACATTATGGGATCCATGTCATCCAAAAAGTTCCACTTTGGACTCATCTGTCCATAGAGCATTTTCCCAAAAGGCTTGTGATCATCCAGGTGCTTCTTGGCAAATGAGAGACGAATGTATGTTCTTCTTGGTTAGCAGTGGTTTCCGCCTTGCTACTCTCACATGAAGCCCATTTTGCCCAGTCTCTTTCTGATTGTGGAGTCATGAACACTGACCTAGCTGAGGCAAGAGAAGCCTGCAGTTCTTTAGATGTTGTTTAGGATCCTTTGAGACTTCCTGGATGATTTTACGCTGCACCCTTGGAGTAATTTTGGCAGGCCGCCACTCCTGGGAAGATTCACTACTGTTCCAAGTGTTCTCCATTTGGAGATTATGGCTCTCACTGTGGTTTGATGGAGTCCCAGAGCCTTAGAAATACTTTGTAACCCTTTCCAGACTGATAGAGGGCAACAATTTTTTTCTGATCTTTTCAGGAACTTCCTTTGATCATGGCATAATGTGCTTGTTGAATCTTTGTGCAGCAACGTGACTCTGATGGTAAGGGTCAAAATAAGTGAGGTTTATATTGAGCAGGGCTGGCTGTAATCAACCTGGCTGTGTTCAACCTGCTGACTCTAATTATCCCTTTAATTGGGTTGATTTAACTAGGGGGCAATTACTTTTTCACACAGTGCCAGTTGGTGTTGGTTAACTTTTTTCATTAAATAAATGAAATAAGTAAAAAAAAAAAGTTATTTGTTCACTCAGGTTCCCTTTATCTAATATTATATTTTGTCTAAAGACCTGAAAACATCCAGTGTGGCAAATATGCAATAATAGAGAAAATCAGGAAGGGGGCAAATACTTTTTCACGCCACTGTAATTTAAATGTGTTGTTTGCCTGGTGTTTGGAGGAGGGGACATTAGCTGCAATTAACTTGTCTTTAAACAGGAATTACTGTGGCTTTCATTGTTCACTTGGGAGCTTAAGCAACAGGTTGGTAGAAAAGAGGCCAGGAGTTATATTTTGTTTTAAACTGAAATATTTGAATAGTTTGTTAGTGAAATTAGTTCTATGTGTTAAAAATTATTACCTTGAATTTGAAACTGATACTTGGGCTGTGATATTGTAGGTTTGGGGATAGATGTTTGGCAGGAAAATTAGAAGGTAATTTAAATGTGTTGTTTGCCTGGTGTTTGGTAAGAGCCTCCCACCCACCCTGTTTTGTTTTCTTAAATACTGAAAAGCCACTGGGGGTTGGATTGAAGTGCTGTGATTTCTGTTTGGGACTGAAATTTGAAGCAACAGGAGTTAGGCCTGTGACATCACGGTACCTGGGTCTGCTTACACACTGTTATGGGACTGAACACATACTGACTGTATGTGTTTGTGAGACTTGGGAACTTTGTTGGTGGGGTTGAAATTGGGTTTGTAAATAACTACAGTCAGTATAGAGAGAAACTGTACTCAGGAAAGGGACTGAGAAAAGGAGGTGCTATTATAAACAGAGGGATAATCAGGGGCCATATTCCACCATGGCAGGCATCTTCGGAAGGGTTGTAGGCTGCACAGGCTGTGGGATGGCAATAATTCTAAATTGGGCCTGGAGAGGAGGCTGCCCACTCTGTAGACAGCTATCTTGTATCAGGAGTGAGGTTATTGGTTAGGGAGTAAGCTGGGAGCTGGGGGTGTCCAAGGATAAGGGGTGTGGATATGGGCAGCAGAAGGGTGGGGGCTGAGGGAGGCTGGGGCAGCGCTCTGAAATTACAGGACATTATGCTACAGCAAGCAGAAGGGGGATATTAGGGACAGAGGACCCTTAGATAGGAAGTTGGTGCTAAGGGAAAGCGTACAGGGTGAAAATTCTGAATTCAAGGAGACTGGAGGGGAAGAGTCAGGAGGGGCTGTTGTCGGAAGCCTAAACAGCAGACGTGGAAGGGCGCCTAAGGTGAACAGTGCAAGAGAGGAAGAAGGGTCAGTTTAGAGAAACTGGGTTACTTGATGGAGGTTGACATAGTGTCACAATAAATTTGAGATACTAAGCATCCTAGAGGGGAGGAAGGGGTTGGTGGAAATGAGGAAACTTATACAGAGGCTGGGGAGGGAGCCAGATACCCATAGGGCATCACAGAACAGCTATGGAAAGGATAGACATAGTCCCAGAGGGAGAAGGAAACATATATGTTAAGCAAATGGGGAGATGCAACATATTCCAGACATGAGGGAGGAGAGCATGATTGGAGAGGAACTGGGAGACAAGGAGGTGGGAGGAGCCCCTTCAGCAGGAAGGTCAGTACCAAGGATGGGGCCCCAGCTAAGGGGACCCACAGAGAGCCTCTGGAGACAGGGTACTATTGCAAGGGGGGATGAGGGTGGGGAAGGGAAACCATCAGGGCCAGGATAAATGGTTCAGATAAGAGAGGGTTAAAGGGACACCTATTCAGAGGGGTTTGAGTTAGTGGGAAAAATAGCAAGGAGGCAGAAAGGAGGGTGACAAGGGGTCTCTAATAAGGCAGGAAGACTCCCATGAAATTGCGATCATGAATAAAGTGGGGGGCTGAGAGGGCATAGTGGAGGTAACCATAAGGATGATGGCGTGTTAAGGTTCTGTTACTGGGAGACTCGATGATTAAGGGGTATCCATTGGGAGGGACAGGGGGATGGATGCCATAGCCAGGTGAAGGTAGTAGTATCTCTGGGCTGACAGTGCACAGAGCAAAGTTCATGGTGTATGAAATGGTTAGGATTGTGGAGGAAACCGGATTTCTGGTGCATTTGGGAACTAATGATCTAGAGGGAAATAGCATTATGGAAATCCAAGAGTTCCAAGAACTTGCCAGAGTCTGTCGGGATAATGGATGCAACATTTCCTTTTCGGAGATATTGCCAGTACCAAAGGCCTCAGTGGAGAAAAAATAAGCCAGAGGTTAATGAATGGCTCAGGAAGTGGGGTGAAGAGAATGGGTTGGGGTGTTAGGGAACTGGAATGGAGTTTGGGAGGATAAGGGACTATATGCCAAGGACAGGTTTCATCTTGCCCCATTAGGAAGGAAGTCCTTAAACAGGGATGGCGGACTACATACAAGAAGGTGGGGTTTAAACTTGCAAGGGGAAGGGATAAAGGAGGGGCTGACCAGAAGCCCTCCCTCCAGATGAGGTGAGTAGCCTTCAAGCCCAGGGGAGAGGGAAACAGACTGAGGTGGAGGTTTTCAGGAGGAGCAGGGGAGGATGGAAGTATAAGGAATCTGGGTGGGGTTTGACAAAAAGGATCAGGGATAAGGGGTGGGGTTAGTGTTAGTAAATGCCAGGAGCTTGGAAACAAGTTGCCAGAGTTCCAGGCCATGCTGTTCGAGGGGGTGGATGTGGCGCAGTCACGGAAGCGTGGACAACAAAACCATGACTGGGACCTAAATGTAGGGTACTATGCTTAGGAAGGATAGAAAGGATGGCAGAGGGGTGAGTGGCTATGTTCATTAGAGATGACATAGAAATTGCTATGGTAGAAGAGGAGAGGGAAGCGTGGAGGCCTTATGGGTCACTCTGCGATCCCCAGCAGGAGATAAGGTCAAGCTGGGAGTAGCATATAGGCCCCGGGATGAGTGATGTTCTAGAGGATGGTTTGCTGGACAACATCATTGCCCAGTGTGGTCCAAAAGGGAAGGAGTGGTGTTGATGGGGACCTTAATATGCCAGGTACAAACTGGGAACCATGTCCTCTAAGGTGGCCAAGGAGCAGAGGCTGCTGGATGGCTTCCAGGATGTGTTCTTAACACAGCATGTGATGGAGCCTCACAAGGGAGGGGCATGTCCTGGATGTGGTTCTGGCAGATGGGGATCTGGTAAGGGACATGGTTGTACAGGACCCCTGACTGGGAGTGACCACAATACTGTCTGGTTTCAAATAAGCATTGGGGGAGTGGGGTGAGATCTAGGACACTGGCAGTGGACTTCAGGGGAGCAGACTTATGGGCATGGGAAATATTCTCAAGGATCACTTGAAGGGATTACCTCAACAACAAGTGTGGAAGGAGATGGGAGGTCATAAACGGGACTTCATGAGGCAGTCAGGATCTGACGCTAAGTTGAAACGTAAGGGAGCAAGGTCACATAAACCATGCTGGTGGTCCAGTGAGGTCAGGTAGCAGTCAGAGAAAAGAAGGCGGCTTACAAAAAATATAAAACAACAAGAGGATAGGATAAGGAAATGTACCAGCTTGCATCTAGAAAAGTCACCCGTATGGTGAGGGAGCTAAGTCAGTAAAGAGCAACAGCTGGCACAGGGATACATGGAGGGAAAAGGGTTCTTCCGGTACATTGGGGAGCCGGAGAAAACTAAGGGCCATCTCAGCAGATTGAGATCAGAAGGAGGGTGGGTGGAAGAGGCGAGGGACCAGGCAGAGGTATTTAACGAGTACTTTGCCTCTGTGTTCACTAGGGAGGGGGATGGGATATCTACAAAGCAAGGCACAAAGGGGATAGAAGCGGCAGGGAGTGGGATCAGGGGAGCAACAGAAATGGAGCAAAAGGGAGGGAAAGGTACCCCAGGGGTGTCACATCTGGATAAGGATAAAAAGACCAGTAAGGTGGAGAGGACGGATGATGCCATCCCCACCAAAAGGGTGTGGTTTTCCTCAAGGCCCTAAAGAAAGACAAATCTCCTGGGCGGATGGCATTCATCTGAGAGTACTATAGGGAATTGGCGGACATACTGGCTGCACCCTGTGAGCTTTCAACAGGTCACTTGAGACAGGGAGGGTACCTAGGATTGGCGAGAGGCACATGTGGTACCAATCCATAAAGGGGTGAAGGAAGTACCAGGAAACTATAGACCCATCAGTTTAACCTCGGTGGTGGGAAAATTAATGGAGAGTATACTAAAGGAACGAGTGGGGGTTTACTTGGAGGAGGTGGGAGGTCTGGATAGTCGGCAGCATGGGTTTGTGCCAGGTAGATCATGTCAAACCAACCTTGTGGAGTTCTATGAATGGGTAACATCAGAACTGGACAGAGGTAAGCCTGTGGATGTATTATTCTTGGACTTCAGCAAGGCGTTTGACTCTGTCCCCCACAATGGTCTGGTGGAGAAACTGATGGGGTTAGGAGTAGGCCCTTTGATGGTCAGATGGATTGAAAACTGGATAGCTGGACGGCCTCCAGAGAGTAGTGGTCTGTGGGGAGCTCTCAACCCTACAGAGGTTGGTAGGGGGTACCACAGGTGGCTCGGTCCTGGGTCCAATCCTGTTTAATGCATACATATCAGACATCAGGGATGGTATAGGTGTGAAATGAGTCTCTTCGGATGACTCCAAGATGGGAGCAGTAGTTGAGGGAGAAGAGGGAGGTTGGCCTGCAAGGGACCTGGACACCCTGGAAAGCTGGGCTCACACATGGAAATTAAATTTAATATCGCCAAGTGCAAGGTGTTGCATCTTGGTCGGGAAACCCTAAACACAGGTACACCCTGGGAGGGAGGTGCTGGAAGCCTCAACAGGGGAAAAGACCTAGGGGTCATGGTGGATACATGTATGAATAACACTGAGCAGTGCAGGAGAGCAGCTAGCAAGGCAAACAGGATGTTGGGAGGCATCGCAAGGGGGATCACCTCTAGGAGCAAGGAAGTGATTCTGCCGCTGTACAATGGACTGGTTAGACCACACCTTGAGTACTGTGTACAGTCCTGGAGACCACACTTGAAGAGGGACATACAGCTCCTGGAGAGGGTACAGAGGAGGGCAACAAAGATGATACGAGGGCTAGGGGATTTGACTTACGAGGACAGACTTGAGGAGCTCTGCCTGTTTTCATTGGAGGAGAGGAGAGACAGGGGGACATGATTGAGGTCTTCAAGTACCTCAAGGGAATAAATAGGGTAAACATGGAGGGATCTTTAGACTAAAGCAGGAGGCATCACCAGAGGGCATGGTTTGAAGTTGGAAGGTGGAAGGGTGAGGGGGAAAGAGGAGGAGGTTTTTCACTGAGAGGGTGGTGGACCTTGGAATGCTCTGCCTGGTGAGCTGGTTCAGAGATCCACAGTGGAGAGCTTTAAGAGAGGGTGGGACAGACACAGAAAGTGGATGTATCAGATGATGGCCTGTCCGGGGTGGGATGGATGATAGGGTTTCTGGAGCACAAGGAATGGGAGGGTCTCGGCACCCAACTAAGGATCTAGGTTCGAGCAGACTTGATAGACCATAAGGCCTAATCTGCTGGCAAATAGTATGTTAGTATGTTAGTAAGCCAGAGCTAAGCCAGGGATCTGGCTTGAATGTATGAGCCAAAGCATGAGCCAAGCCATGACTTCTGCAGGCTGCCCTCTACCTTACTGACAGTGTTTTTCATGAGTTGCATGCATGGAGTTGAAAGTCTCAGCCACTACACTAACTGTTCAGGTAGTCCAAAAGGATTGCTTTGACCATAATTGATTTGGCTTGCCCTTGGCTCTCAATTAGAATTGCTTGGATACCCTAAAATCCAATATGAGTTAGGACAGTCAAATGTTAGGATGATCCGTATCAGAATCCGACATGCAATCCTAACCTCAGATGGCAACAGATGTCAGTTTCAGATATCATAATATCTGAGTATCCTGCAATCCAAATTATATTCCCCTTCCTACAATTAATAAATAACATCCACCCCCACACAGAACACCATGGAACCAAAACAGCACCCTCAATTAAATCTGAAGCATCGCAACCAGTCTGTCCTACTCCTTATAAAAAAAAAAAGCCACCAAACACCCAAGCCGAAGAATGAGCCTCGCCCACCCTGACACAATCGATGAGTCCCTCCCTGACTCTGTTGTTTATTAAATGACCCCCTACCCAACACTCCCACTATCCCCCACTTCCCTCCTTCCCCCTTTGGTATCCAAATACCAATTCAATAAAATCAGCAGTATTGCATCCACTCCATCTGACTTCTTATAATGAATCATGATGGAAATGTAAAAGGAAAAGTGTGACCCACTAGGACTTGAACCCAGGCCCCTGGCATACCATGCTCTAACCACTAAGCTATGGGCCCACATGGTTAGCACTAGGCCTCTGGGCCTTCTTATAATAAATAAAGCCTGCTCCTCGCCCATGCAGAAGAATGAGACTTCCCCCATCTTGGCACAACCCACATGTCCCTCCTCCACCCTGTTGTTTATTAAGCAACACAGGTTACATGGAGACTGGTGCCACAATTCCATCTGTGCAGGGCCAGTGCTAATGAAGTGGCACTCAGCCCCAATCAAGTACAGACAAACCAGAACTAGTAGCAAAAAAACAACTGGTTCAACAGCATGCTGTTTTTTGTTTTCTGCTTGAGTGCGCTGGTTCTGGTTTGTCTATTAAATAACCACAAACCCAACACACCTACTAGCCCCTACTTCCCTAGTCCCCTGATGGCACCCAAATATCTTATAAATTAGAACTTGTCAGTCAGGTGTTACTATTAGGAAAACACATCATGCATTCATAATAATATCAGATTCATCTCGAGTGAGGATAAAGGCAAGCTGCTCTGCTGCGGCACCCAACTCATTCTAATTTATAAGGTATTACCCTGTTGCCTCTGGATCACTTCCATAATCCTTCACTGGCTAGTATCTAATCTATCGTATTCAATCAGAGAGATGAGTGTACATAGAGCACAGTGGTGCTCAGCCCCAATAGTCAAATGTGCCCAAGATAAGAAGCAGCACTCACCTACTGCCTCAAGTTTTGGAAAAGATGTCACTTCAATCAGGTTTGCTTCACTGCAATATTGTATTGTTCCATGCTCATTGTGCAAAACAGTGCAAACATACTCACTGTGCAAGAGTCCAGGATACAAGAGTACTTAGAGTGCAAGAGCCCAGGATGCAAGAGTACTTAGCGTGCAAGGGTCCAGGATACAAGAGTACTCAGAGCGCAAGAGTCCAGGATACAAGAGTACTTAGAGTGCAAGAGTCCAGGATACAAGAGTACTTAGCGTGCAAGAGTCCAGGATACAAGAGTACATAGAGTGGTAATCCAGTATAAGCAGTAAAACTGCCACAGAAATGGCCCAGTGTTTCATCCCACCCCCTGGTGACCTCTGACAAAGCCCTGGAGGTTGGAACAAAACATTAAGCTATTTCTGTGGCAGTTTTACCACTTGTACCAGACTACCATTCTAAGTACAGTACTTTTGTATCATGGACTCTTGCACAGTGTGTATGTTTGTACTGTTTTGCGCAATAAGCATGGAGCAATAAAATAATGCAATGAAGCAAACCTGATTGAAGTGCCATCTTTTCCAGACCTTCAGGCAGTGGCTGAGTGCTGCTTCTTATCTTGAGCACATTAGGGTGGCCCTCATTATTCTTCCTTTAATTGCAATCCACTTATTCTACGCTCCCTGTATTTTGCGTACGTCCATCAGCTGATCTTCAATTATTTCTTTTATTTTGTAAAATTCAGTCTTCCTGTAGTCTGGGACCACAGTGCTGGATTTCAGATGCAGAGATTTTAACTCAGTGTTGAATTTAATATTATTCTGGTCACGCTGTGAGTCCTCAGTTGACACATCTCTGATAATGTCCTTGGTGTGGTGCCAGTTCCAAAATTGCTTTCCCTGGTTGCTTTTCTCACCTAGTGCATGAGAATGCAGTCTTGGGATGCCTCTGTAAACTTCTGACTTTTATGGCTTTCTACCATTAAACTGTCTCATTCAATGTCCAGGAAGATTAAAGTATCCTGTGAGTATTGTTCTACCCTAACTAGTTGCCTACCTATTTCTACTCCCAGCTTCTCCTCTTCATCTGCCCCCTGGTGTGGTGGCCATAAGATCATTCCTGTCCTATATTTTCCATAATTATATATTATTCGGAGTTGTACTGTCTCACCCCCCCATGGCAGATATTTCCCCTGAGACCCTTATGTCGTATATACACTACCACCCCCTTCCTTGGTGCTCTCCCAGTTCCTAAATACTGTATAGCCAGAGACATTTACAGTAGGTCCCAGATACTGTTGGATTTGTCCTTGTTTCAGTTATTGCTACTGTAGCCATATCCTCTGCAGACATGATTGCTTGCAGTTTGGATATTTTATTACCTAAGTTTCTTGCATTTGTATACATTACTCTACATGCGTCCTTGCTCTCACTTCTTGTTCTCTTTAACCTGCTGAATTTTGATTTACTAATGTTACAATGTCCCTTACCAGCCACCCCATGTTCTTATCTTCTCTGTGTACTGCATACAGCCAACATGACTCATTTTATGTGTTCTTGCTGCATGCACTCATGTGTTCCATTTGTTACACCACCCTCCCCCTTGTCTAATTTAAAATCATACTAATTGTTACTTCCAGCTTCTGCCCTAATCCACTGGTTCTCTGCCTATTTAGAGCCAGGCCAGCCATTGCAAACAGCCCACTATTTTTCCAGCTGGATCTACATCCCCTGAAAACTGGAACCCCTCATCTTTATACCCTTAACCATATGTTAAACTGTTTGGTTTTATGCCTTCTATTCTGTCCTGCATGTAGCACAGGTAGCACCTGTGACAAGGCTACCATATATGCTATTGACTTCAACTTGCTGCCTAGCCACCTTAAGCTGGCCATTACATCTGCTACACTGTAGTTTACATAGATACATAGACAGTGTCGGCAGATAAGGGCCTATGGCCCACCTAGTCTGCCCATTTGAGCTTGTAAGTTCAGTTTGTTTTCCTAGAAGTCTATTTCCCCTTACCCCTGACCTCTAGAATTCCTTTATGTCTATCCCATGCATTCTTAAATCCCGTGATTGTTTCAGCCCCCACCACTTCCTCTGGCAGGGTGTTCCACTTGTCCACCAACCGCTCAGTGAAGAAATTCTTTCTCATGTTTCCTCTGAATCGTCCTCCCTCCAACTTCATCCCATGCCCTCTAGTCCTGAAACATCTTTTCGCTTAAAAATAGTGTTTTTCCTGCACCCTGTTCCTCCCTGAGATACTTGTATGTCTCTATCATATCCCCTCTCCCTCCTCTCCTCCAGGAGTACATGTTCAGTTCCTTCAACCTGTCTTCATAGGATTTGTGATGCAACCCATGCACCATCTTGTTGCCTCCTCTGACCCTTCTCTACCCTGTCTATGTCCTTACGTAGGTATGGTCTCCAGAACTGTACACTGTACTCCAGGTGGGGCCTCACTAGTGTCTTGTATAGCGGAATTATGACCTCCTTTTCCTGCTGGTGATGCCCCTCGCCTATACATCCCAGCATCCTATTTGCTTTACCTGATGCCTTGTCACACTGTTTCCTACCTTGAGGTCATCAGAGATGACAACCCCAAGATCCCTTTCCTGCTTGGCATGCTATATCCTCACCCCCCCAACTGATATATTGTGCCAGGGTTTTTGTTCCATATGCATTATCTTGCACTTCTTTGCATTGAATTTCAACTGCCAAACCTTGACCATTCTTCAAGTTTCTGCAGGTCCTTCTCATTCTGTCTACACCCTCTGGTGTGTCTACTCTGTTACAGAGCTTTGTGTCATCAGCAACAGTGAAATTCTGCCTTCTATATCGTGCAATGTCACTGATGAAGATGTTGAATAGGACCGGTCCCAGCACTGAGTCCCTGTGGTACCCCACTGGTCACTCTTCCCTCTGTGGAGTGACAGCCATTTACCACCACCCTCTGTGTCCTGCCACCCAGCCAGTTACCTACCCACCACACACTGTCCTGCCCACACCCATATTCCCCAGTTTGTGTAATAGTCTTCTATGTGGCACAGTGTCAAAGGCCTTGCTGAAGTCCAGACAGGGCCATGTCCACTGCCCCCTGATCCACCTCCCTAGTCACCCAGTCAAAAATTCAATGAGGTTGGTCTGACATGACCTCCTGGGTGAAACCATGCTGCCTTGGGTCCTGTAGTCCATTGACAACCAGATGTTCCACCAATCTCTCTTCAGTAGTGCTTCCATGATCTTTCCCACTACGAGGTGAGGCTGACTGGTCTGTAGTTCCCTGCTTCCTCTTTGTTCCCACTTTTGTATAAGGGACACATCCAAGGTCCTCCAGTCTTTGGGTGCCTCCCTGTTTCCAGTGATTGGCTGAACAGGATAGGCCAGAGGTTCAGCCACCACCTCTCTAGTTCTTCAGGACCCTGGGGTGCACCCCATCTGGCCCCATTGCTTTGTCAACTCTTATGACTTCCAGTTCCTTCAGGACCCTTTCTCATAAAGGACTGTAGTCCATTTCTGCACCATTCTCACCCCTTTGTAATTCCTTCAGACCCATTACCCCTCTCCTTAGTAAAGACTGAGCAGAAATACCTGTTCAATATGTCAGCTTTACTGTTGTCATCCTCACGACTGCTCCCATCCTCCCCTTCAGTCTAACTATATCCTCCCTTTTGTCCTTTTCTTTTTCACTTATGTACCTTCACTTATGTAGTTTGTCAGGTTATACATAGCTGTAGCATAGTGCCCGGCTTCCCCCCCACACACACACACACATACTAATCATCCTCTACAAATGGGTAGTTAACATTTCTGCAGTTGCCCCTGGGAGATAACACAGAATGGATCTTTCCACCTGGTCAAAGTGGCATACCAGGTTCCCTGTCCCTCTAACATAAAAGTCCCCTACTATTATGATATACTTAATTCTCCTTCTGATTCTGCCTGGCTCCTCTTTTCTGGGGAATTCTTGCTGGATGGAGAAAAACCTTCAGGGGTAACAACTTCTGCTTCTATTGTGGAGCAACTCTCCTGAGCAGATTCTTCCAGTGTTGCAAACTGAGTCCTGGTTTGTACCCCTTGGGTCCCCTATGCTGGTTCCACTGCTTTTGCTCCTCCCACCTGCCCACGCTGCAGTTCATCTTCAAGTGCAAACACATGATACACTTTGAGGTACTGGGCTTGCAGCACCCACTGGTCCTCATTCTGAGTTTTTTCTCATTTACTGCACTTCAGTCCTGAAGGCAGCTAACTGTGTGTTGATGGCCATGAATCTCCTACATATAGGCCCCACCAGCCTCCTAGAACTCCATCTGGAAAGTGGCCAAGCCACAACCTCTACATATGACCAATTGCCCCTATCCCATTCCCTGTGTTGCATGTGTGGTATGAGAGGAGGACTGAGTGTGTGTATTGGGTAAGTTAGTGAGAAACAAGTCTTGCAGCATTTGTTTCCCCTACTCCATTTCTTCTTTAAAACCCTCTTTGCCGTAAATCCAGGAACTGACATCCGTGATGCTTACAATAAATGAGGTGCACAACTCACCTTGCAGCATGACTTATCACTGCTCATCGATAGTTCCCTTTTTGTGTTTGCCATGCGCACAAGCGCAGCGAACACATTGGTATGAGAGTGAGCCTTTGAGGGGTGTGACACTGTCTGCCCAATGCAGAGTAGTGTTGCAAGGGCCCAACAGTGCCATACCAATCAGCACCCAGGCTGACTATGACAGAGTTTCTGGCTTGCTGGGCAGGGATGGCACCAACTTCAAAAGAAGCTGACATCCCTTTGATCTGCGTTGCCCAACAAGCCAGACTGATCTGTCATGGTCAGCCTGGAATGCTTGCCTACAACTAAGAAAACCGTCCATTGATGTCTGTTGCTGGTGGCCCTCACTGTCCACCAAACCAACCCTCCCTGTCAGCACCCATGGACTTGCGATCTCAGCAGCAGCACTAAAATGTGAGAGATTTAGAAATCTGTATTAAACATGCCTTCTGTTCACAAAGCTGCATGCCACATGCAGCGTCTCACTTTTAAAGATGAGTGAGAACTGAGGGCAGCGGTGTCGTTAGATAGTGAAAGTAAGCAAGGGAAGGAGAGAGTGACTGTGCATGTCTAGCAGGGGAACCAACAGCAAATGTATCTAAAATAATTGGTTGCAGGATTCTTCTGCCAACTGATCACTGATCGAGAAACCTGCAACATATCTACTATTCATGTCAGTGTGCAAGGTCTGTTGGTGAGGGGAGGGTTGGATACTGAATGTAAGCTGGGGAGAGAGCGAGCAGCTGTCTGGGTACAGCTGACAGGGATAGATCGTAATGGTATCTCATTAATGAAAAAAAAAGGTTAACTGTAATTCTTTCCCCGACAACATACATCGGAATAGCATATACACTGCCATGCCACCAAGGTCCTCTCACTTATTTATTTATTATTTATTTTTTTGAATGTTATCTGGGTTAGCCTACTAAGACTAAAGGTCCTTTTTTGTTTTTTCTTTTTTTATTAAGGTGAAAACAATGAATCAATCAGATTAAGACAAGTCAAAGGCTAATTAGCAACAGATTCAGGCTAGTGGGTATAGATCAATGATAGCAGGTGCACTGGTTGTGTTCCAGCAGCAGTAGAATGAGGAACAATTTTGTCCATGATCCACCAGCCCTAAGACCATGCTGTGAGAGCCCTTTTTCATTTAAGGAACTAAACTAAGCCCCCTTAAACATATTGTACCTCCCAGTTAACACTTTCTGGAAACTGGCTCCTTCAAAAAAATAATCTTGATTTCAAGCAGCCAGTTTCAGCTGGGACTTAATCCCTGCTATTTTATACACACTTGGCCTGATTTCTTTGCTGTGATTGGGACCTTAAAGTTACAAAGAATCGCCTGCCCCTTAAATTAAATTAAACTCTTTTCTACCCCTAAATCAATACACTTTATTTTTGTTCCTAAGGTCTATTATCCCTGACAAACACTCCTTGCTGTCCCTATTTAAATGGCCCCTTCACAAATTACAAATCTGTCTTATTTCTGGCATACCCCAAGAATCCATCCTTGGCCCTATTCAGTTATCCATATTCCTGAATGACCTTCCCTCTGCCTGTTCCTCTGCATCCATTTACATGTATGCCGGTGACACATTCCTCTATGCCACTGGATCCTCAGCCTTTGACCTCATAGTCCAGTTCCAAATAGGCATAACCAACATCCAGTACTGGTTCCAGGCTAATCAGCTATCTCTCAATGGTAAGAAAATGGTCTTCATAACTTTTGCCATAAGGCAGAGATTAGCTAGGCTAACCCCAACTCCCCTCCTTCCATACCCTTGATAGTGTTGTAACTGAGGATGTTTCTTTCTTTACATACCTTGGGTTCTGGCCAGATCATCCATCAATTTCTCTGTTCATGTGGATGCCATCCACCAGAAGTCTCACCCCAAAATGAGTGCACTTTACAGGAATAAAGTGAGTGTCCCCATCCTGCTCGAAGAGACATTATCTCGAAGACGATTCTCCCTATCTTTGACTATGGTGACATTATTTACTGTGCTGCTCTCAAATCCACCCTAGGCAGACTGGACCCACTGTTTCACACTTTCTGCTGCTTTGCTCTTGATTGCCCCCCAGAACCCTTCTCCCATTACTCCTCCTCTTTTCTCTCCCTTGATGCTATGTGCCTCACTCATTGTGCTACTTTCATCTCCAAATTCTGGCTTGCTGTCTTGCACTCCCCTCTCTAAAATCCTCTCCTGGCCAAGCTGCCCTTTCCTTTAGCCTCCCCAAACTATGGAACTCTCTTCCAGTTACCATTTGTACTGTTCCTTCCTCCAACTGATTCAAATCTCTCCTCCGTGAATTCACTACTCATGCCTGTAGTTGTCTCTGATCCTGTGTTGTATTTTGCTGCCCTATAATTCCCGCCCTCCCACTGCCCCTACTCCTGTCCTAATTATTTTCCCTCTGCCCCTAGTTTCCTTCTCCATCCCTGTTGAATGAAGTACTAACAGCACTTCATTCTCCCTTCCAACTCCTGCCATCTGCACTTTTACACCGGACCTAGCAGTGCCTTGTTCATACTCCAGTAATGTTCTAGTTTGCCTTTTATTACTTGTTGATCTTTAGATGGTCTGCCTAGATCATTGTGTTCATTTTGTTGCTACTTGTTTAGCTTATATTTCTGAATTGTGTAACCGAGTTGTAAATTATTGCTATACTCTCATTTCTCCCTCCCCAGGACATATCTAAAATGAGCTATTTCAGCTCAATATGTCTTTCCTGGGAAAATTAATTAATGAATTAATTCATTACCTGCCTCCCACAAACTACAAATCTGTCCTTCCATAAATGACACACTACTTACTTCTCTTGTAGTTGAGTGAGTTAGTTATAATCTCTTCCTTGCAGAAACTCTAACAATCTAGGCACTGGTGGACACCAATGTCATCCTATCTAGTCCACTAGCCCATGATGGCTATACACACTCTTTGGGCCATGACTGGAAACCTGTACACATCAGAACCATACCCTGAATGTGTATACTAGGTTGTTTAATGCCCAGCATATTATGCCACAGGGTCATTTCAGTACATCACAGGTGATGTTTCTGGGATGAGCCAGACATCCATGTCTAGATGCCTGTGGCTGACCACAGTGGCACTACTAGTGCATGTGAAGGACTACATAAAATTACCAAATGCAGGGGATGAACAGAGAGATGTCAAAGCTAGGTTTTATGCTGTTGCAGACATGCCTAATGTACTAGGTGCTATAGACTGTACCCATGTGGCGATTATGACATCATCAGAACATCGGGAGATATACCACAATAGTAAGAGTGCCATAACTCAAACATGCAGGTGGGGTGTGATACTACTGTGTGCATTACCCAGGTGTGTGCCAAGTTCCCAGGGTCCAGACATGATACCTATATAAAGGAAGCTTCAAGATTGGGCCATGGTTGAGGGCACTGAACCAGGAAGGGGATGGCTGGTCAGTAAGTACACATGTAACACATAGAACACATAACCCTATCTCCTTGTACCTGTAAGTGCACATTAACCATGACATATATGTCTCATGTCTTGCCAGTTACAGCAGATATCCATCATGAACATATCTCATGACATCCTATCAGCAGCCAGAGAACAAAGCACAGGCATTTGTACAATGATGCACACACACAGAGAGCAGGGGAATCACTGAACATGTGCCCAGCATAATGCACAATTTAGCAATAAGCAAATAGATACCCTTACCTGAAGATGCTGCTGCACCAGATGATGATGTGTCACCCAGAATCCAGATATTTACTGTCCACCTATAGATGGCCATGACCATGTGCTTGACTACAGGAAAGGCCATGTATGTGGAGCCGGGGTTGTTATCAGCTACATTACTTACTGGGATGGTGCACTGGTTGTTTTACGTGTCATGGTGTGCTGTGCTGTACTGAAATAAGACAGAAAAAAGGAGGGCAGCAGGGGCAGAGTCAGTGCAAGGGCTGAGCATGGCATTTCAAAGCTGCTACTCCTCTACCTTTCAATCAGCTAATCGGAGGAATGAAATCCTCAGGAGTGTTACAGTGCATTGGAGAAAAAGACTTTACAGAGCAATCAGGCTGCTCACTTTAACAGTTTGCTTCAGCTACATGTTTCAGGAAGCTGCATTTCTGCTCTTTTCCTCTGTGTGGACTGTATCTAAGAAAGCCCTTTCATGCAGTCAGAGAACAGCTGGATTTTTGGGCAGAGTCAGCATATAGTATTTCAGGGCTTCAATCTAGATCAATGGTGAGACCTCATCTGAAGTGCTGTGTCCATTTCTGGAGGCTGCATCTCTGGATGGTTGGACATTCATAGTAACATAGTAACATAGTATCTGACAGCAGATAAGGACCACTAGGCCCACCAGGCCCACCTAGTCTGCATGTATTCCCTGCCTGCATAAGTGGTCGCTGACCCTACTACGTCATTGACTTTAGTCTTTCCTACCCACCTCTAGGGTTCACTTGTGCTTATCCCATGCATGTTTGAATCCCCTACTGTGCTAGCTCCTACTACTTCCTGGGGTAGGCTATTCCATGCATCTACCACCCTTTCTGTGAAGAAAAACTTCCTCACATTCCCCTTTATCCTGCCTCCCTCCAATCTCATATCATGCCCCCTCATTCTTGTACACCTCCTATACTGAAAGATGTCACCCACTTGCACTTTGTTTATGCCCTTAAGTTACTTGAAGGTTTCTATCATATACATATACATAAACAGAGTAGAGGCAACTTAGAGAAGGGCAACAAAAATGGTGCAAGGACCGCACTAGAAGTCATATGAGGAGAGACTGAAGGACCTCAATATGTATTCCCTGGAAGTGAGGAGAATATGTTAGACTTTCAAATACCTCAAGGATATTAATAAGGTAGAAGGGGGTAGCATATGTCAGAAAAAAAGATGTCCAAGGACAAGGGGTCATAATATGAGGCTAGAGGGGGTAGACTCAGGGGTAACATATGAAAGTTTTTTTTTTTTTATGGAAAGGGTGGTAGATGCATGGAACAACCTCCCTGTGGAGGTGGTGGAGGTGAAAATGGTAGGGAAATTCAAGAATGCATGGGTTAGGCATAAGGGAACCCTAACAATAGGAAAGAGACAGTAAGTTACAAATCAAGTAGGGCCTTTGCTATAAGCAGTAGGTAGGGAAAATGGGCAGACTAGATGGGCCAAGCGGTCCTTATCTGCCATCAATTTCTATGTTTCTATGTTTCAGTTTCTATTTCACAATCTACTGTTCTTTCCCCATCCCTCTCTTTTAGCCTTTCTCCCTCCCTCCTCTTCCCATATTCTCCCCTCCCCCTACCTTCTCTATTGCCCCAGGCATCCTAGGAGTCAACATCTTGTTGCTTCTTGGCTTCACCATGAAGCTCTCTAGTGCTTTCTATCTCTTTTCTCCTCTAATCCTCCCTCATCCACTTATTCCCTGCTCCCCTCATCCAGGTAGCATATTGGTTCCTTAAAGCTCCTTGTCTCCTTGCTACTTTTAGTAGAAGGTGACATTGAACTTAATCCTGGCCCCATCACAGCTTTACCCTTGCAACTTCCCAAAGGACTGAGGGTTGCCCATCTAAACATCCGAAGCCTCCTCCCAAAAACTGGACTACAACCTATCAAGCTTAACCTACAGCTGGATGTACTAGTCATATCTGAATCCTGACTCTCCTGTAAGGTCCACAACTCTGTTGTGACTATCCCTGGCTACACCTTAGCTAGGCAGGATCACACATGGGTGGGGGAGGTGAAGGTGCAGCAGTTTACATATCCACCAGCATGCAATTTGTAACTGTGCTTGCTGTCTCTTCCCTTGCTTACTATGATCTGCTCCTCCTTAAGCTCTCCCTGCCTTTCTCTGTTCCCATCTTTATTGCTGGTGTTTACTGTTGCCCTGGTTTGACCCCTGCTTTAGTTACTGAAACATAGAAACACAGAATTTGATCGCAGATAAGGACCACTTGGCCCAACTAGTCTGCCCATTTCCCTACCTAGCGGATAAGCTGCAGATCCTAGTTAACCAACAGCCTACTTCCTCCTACCCCCCACTAGAATTGCTTTGTCTGTCCCATGCATTCTTGAATTCCCCCACTGTTTTTGACTCTGACCTCCTCAGGAAGGCTGTTCCATGTATCCACAACCCTCTCTGTGAAGAAATACTTCCTCACATTACCTCTGAGCCATCCCCCTCTCTATCTTCAAATTGTGCCCCCTTGTTCTTGCACATCTTTTTTTTTCTGAAAGATGCTACCCTCTTGGACTTTGTTGATTCCCTTGAGGTATTTGAAAGTTTCTCTCATGTCCCCCCTCTCCCTCTTTTCCTCAAGGCTATGCATCTTAAGTTCTTTTAGTCTTTCTTCATATGTCTTCTGGTGCAGACCCTGCATCATTTTGGTTGCCCTCCTCTGGACAGCCTCCACCCTGTCTATGTCTTTGCAGAGATGGGGTCTCCAGAACTGCACACAGTACTCCAGATGTGGTCTTACCAACTGTCTATACAGAGGGGGCAACAACTTCTTGTTTTCTACTGGTGATGCCTCTTCCTATGCATCCCAGTATCACCCCAGCACTCCTTACTGCCTTCTCACATTGCTGGCCCACCTTTAGGTCATCTGATATGACTACCCCCCAGGTCCCTTTACATTTTTATTGTTGTCAGTATCTCACCCTCATTGTGTACTCTTGCCCTGGGTTTCTGTTTCCCAGTTGCATTACTTTGCACTTCTTTGCATTGAATCTAATCTGCCATACATTTGACCATTCCTCCAACCTTGCCAAGTCCCTTTTCATCCTTTCCACCCCACCTTGTGTATCAACCCTGTTGCAGATCTTTGTGTCATCTACAAAGAGACATACTTTCCCTTCCAGTCCTTTTGCAATGTCACCTATAAAGACATTAAAAAGGACCGGCCCCAGTACTGAACCCTGCAGTACCCCACTAGTAACCCTCCTTTCTTCACTGTGGACTCCATTTATTATTACCCGCTGTGTCCTGCTGTCCAACCAGTGTTTTACCCAGGCTACCACCCTGGGACCCATTCAGAGGCTGGCTAATTTGTTTATTAATCTTTGGTGTGGTACTGTGTCAAATGCCTTGCTAAAGTCTAGGTAGGCTGAGCTCCTTTCCTTTATCTGTTCTAACTCTTGCAAAAATTGATTTAATATAAATTGGCTCTCCCCCAATACAAACACATTTTCCCATAATTAATTCATTTATTTCAATTTTGTTATCTTTTAAGTATTTTTACGGTTTCTCCTGACCTTCCGAGTCCAGCACATGGCCTTGCAAGCATGTGGAGGCATGCTATGCACCCGTGGTGCCAGCTAAGCCCCTTCCACCTCCCATAACTGTTTTTTCTGCTCCCTCTCTGCCTACGCTCCCAACCGGACCTCCACCGGCTGGAAGCGAAACTACAGGGGAGGCGCTAACCACCTTCACCACCCTCGGGAGAGGAGAGGAGAGCTACCCATCAGCATGCTCTATCCTGCTCCACCCTCCCCCTATACCAGCACCCCGATGACCTGAGGTCGTGCCCAACCCCAGGTCACCAGCATAGTGCAAGGTGTAGCATCCAGCATCTCAACCCTCAGCGCCACCGGGCCAGCTGCTCTCTTCCTTTTTTGACTCCTCCTCATTCTTCTCCCCTTCCAGTCTGTGTTTTGGAAATCCCACTTCACTTCCACCTCCCTCCTCTGGCTCATTGACTGCCTCCTCTCAGTGATGGATCAGGGTCTGATCAATTCTGCCATATTTGTTGATCTTGCTGAAGCTTTTGACATTGTGGCATATGTCATCCTTCTGGACAATATTAAAGCAATGGGTCTCTCTGACTCTGCAATCAATTGGTTTCATTCCTACTCTGAGGGAAGGTCTCAATCTCTCCAGATAGGAAACTTGATTTCATCTCAACTCCCCATCTGTTTGGGCATCCCTCAAGGGTCTGTCCTAGTCCCTATTCTCTTTTCCATATTCTTGAATGATCACCCCTCTGTCAGTTCCACTGTGTCCATTCATATATATGCTGATGATACAGTTCTTTTCACATCTGGCTCCTCTTCTTCTGACATTACTTTGCAGCTACAGCTGGATTTTGACAGCATTCAGCACTGGTTCCTATCTAATCAACTGTCCCTCAGTGCCAAAACAAACCAGTTTCCATGACTTATGGTACCCAACAAAGGCTTACCAAACTCACCTCTCTCGCTTTATTTCACACAATTGATGGTGTTATGATTGAGGATGTATCCTCATTTAAGTACCTCATGGTCTGGCTGAACCAGCATTTTGATTTCTCAGTGCATATTGATGCTATATACCATAGGATACACCCCAAGCTATGTGTACTGTACAGGAACAGAGCAAGTATAAAACATCCTGCCTGCTGAAAGATTGTTTTAATGATGATCCTCCCTATTTTTTGACTATGGTAACATAGTCTATAATAGAGCTCCCAAATCCTCCCTTGCCAGACTGGACCACCCTCTTTCACCCTTTTTTTTCATTTTGCCTTAGACTGTTCCCCTCTTACCCAACATTGCTCAGTCTACTGTGCTCTTTAACTCCCATCTCTTGATACCAGGTGCCTTTCCCATTGTGCCACCTTCATATCCAAATTCTAGTTTGGTCCCTTCCCTCATACCTTACATCCCTACTATCTGTCACATGATAGGCCCATATCCTTTATTTGAGTTCCTATTTTATGTGCTGTAATGGACTTTAGAGTAAGACACTGTCTCTTTCAAAGGCTTTTAGGAGTAAATACAAAATAGCCAAATTTCCAAAAGCTAGTTTGGGTCTGGTACTCATCTAGATAAGAAACGGACAAATTTACTATACTCTTGGATCGAGTGGTGAAACTAGACATGTGGGGCCGGGAATTTCAAAGGTGCCTTAGAGTGATGCACCGTGTGCCAAAGTGTCATCCTGCATCGAACATGGTGGGCCAAAGCCCGTGCATCAGAATTTGTAAAAAATGGTGACACAGCAGCAAAGTCCAAGAGAAGGATGCAAGGGTTGGCCTGCCCCATAAATATGATGTGCGGCATGGAACTGATGCTAGGTTCCCAGAAGGCATACGGCAAGGAGAATGGCGCTGGCAAGCAGAACAAGAGGGGAACCACGCCACACCTGCAAACACAACTTCACCGACACAGAGACAGATGTCCTCATCTAGGAAGTGCACAAATAGCATGAACTACTGTTATCCCGGGGTGGGAACAAGGAACAATGGGACAAGAGGCAGCAGGCATGGACACAGGTGGCAACAAATGTGAACACCGTTGCACCTGCGAGGCAGACGATCAGAGAACTGCAGAAGCAGTATCATGACCTCAAGAGGCAGTCAAAGGATAAAATGGTGCACAATGCACACTGTGCCACAGCCACAGGTGGTGGCCCATCACAAGCCAAGGATCTCACCCAACAGGAGGAGAGTGTCACCAGCCACCTGAGACACTGCACAATCACAGGGGACAGTGACCTTGACCTTTTCAGGCAGCAGACTGTTATGTAAGGTATGTAGCAACAGAGGCAAATGGTACACATGCCACACAGAAGCAGGGCAGCACTAGGATGTAGGCATTACAAATGCAGTGAAAGCTCCTGCACACAGGGAAATGTGTGGGCAAACAACATGCCTGACCCCAATGGCACCATGCGCCGCACTGATGTAATACATAGGAAACCCGCCCAACCAAACAATGTACATATGCAGACAGCCTTCTGCTGCACCATGTCCCACCCAAGGGGACAAAGGCAGTGGTGGACACAACTGTGGGGCAACACGCAGGTAACAGCAATGGGGGGTGATAGAAAACATGCATACATGCAGCAAGCAGTCTGGGATAATGAATGGTGGGGTACCAGGGTCACAGCAGAGGGTACACAGCCAGTGTCATGGGTGGTGTGTAGACATCGAAAGCACTCCCTCCTGAAACCCACCCCCCTTGACCACCAGCAGCCATAACATCAGTACATCATAGGTAACCAAATTGTGGGTGTCACAAAGTGCTGATGCACACAACATGAAGCCCAACACTGCCACACCACAAACGCCCCCCTAACTGCTGCCAAGTAGTCCCCTCAGTGCCAGTAGGATGCCCGTAGCTGCAATGTGAGTCTGGCCCTGCACTGTCCACCCATGACAGGCTGACCAATCACAGCGCATGTCACAATGTGAACTTGACTGGAGAACAGCATGGCTGCTGCACTCAAAGTACATTGGCAGCCAGCAATCGAGGATGATGGAGCATGGTGGCAGGCTCAGGAATGACATCACCAGGTGAGCAGAACACATGTAGAGAACCCCAAACTATCAGCATTCACCGGCATGTATACCGTGCATGCTGCAAATGCCAAAGCTGAATCCCTGAATAACTGTATCAAGGGATAGTCTGTGTAGATAGCCAAGGAAGCCATGTCTGTGGGAAGGCCAATGAGTCAAAGTACAGATATCCCCTCAATACAGAATGAAAGGTAGACATGTGTCACCTGCCTGTATGAACATCCCAGAAGCTACACAACAGAGGTACCACAGTGGAAAGGCAATGCAAGTGGTTGGATGGGTCTGGATGGGATCCATCCTGCTGCCCCACTAATTATTCCAGTCAAAGATGTCGGCACTGCATTTCCATGTCAAGTTTCATGCAGGTCCACCTTTGTCAGTGTCAGCTGTGCCAGACCCCACGACAGACTATACATTGTGCAAAGCCATATCACCAGAAGACTACATGTGGCAGTACCATTACATATGTTACAACAGTGCAGTGTCATAAACATAGCCAAGATACATCTGGAAGTATTGAGGTGGTGGTGCAGAGGGTAGGCATGTAGGCAAAGTAGATCCTGCACTGGACAACCCCACCACCATCCAAACACCATTCCCCACACACTCTTCATCATGCCTACCTCATTGGAGAATGGACTGGGTTCAACAGGTGTACAACAGAACATGAATACAGGGGTAATGTGACAGATACCTACCAAGCAGGGTGCACATGACAGAAATGTAGACAATGATGGTGGAGTAACAGAGGGTGGTGGTAAATGGCTGCCACTCCACAGAGGGAAGAGTGACCAGTGGGGTACCACAGGGATCAGTGCTGGGACTGGTCCTATTCAATATCTTCATCAGTGACATTGCGCAGGACCTAGAAGGCAGAATTTCACTGTTCACTGATGAGACAAAGCTCTGTAACAGAGTAGACACCAGAGGGTGTAGACAGAATGAGAAGGGACCTGCAGAAACTTGAAGAATAGTCAGAGGTTTGGCAGTTGAAATTCAATGCAAGGAAGTGCAAGATAATGCATATGGGGCACAAAAACCCTGGCACAAAATATCAGTTGGGGGGTGAGGATATAGCATGCACCAAGCAGGAAAGAGATCTTGGGGTTATCTCTGATGACCTCAAGGCAGGGAAACAGTTTGACAAGGCAGCAGGTAAAGCAAATAGGATGCATAGACAGGGGCATCACCAGCAGGAAAAGGGAGGTCATAATTCCACTATACAAGACACTAGTGAGGCCCCACCTGGAGTACACTGTACAGTTCTGGAGACCTTACCTACGTAAGGACATAGACAGGGTAGAGAAGGTTCAGAGGGCAACAAAGATGCTGCATGGATTGCATCACAAGTCCTATGAGGACAGGTTGAAGGAACTGAACATGTACTCCCTGGAAGAGAGGAGGGAGAGAGGGGATATGATAGAGACATACAAGTATCTTCAGGGAGGAACAGGGTGCAGGAATACACTGTTTTTAAGCGAAGATGTTCCAGGACTAGAGGGCATGGGATGAAGTTGGAGGGAGGACGATTCAGAGGAAACGTGAGGAAGAATTTCTTCACAGAACGGGTGGTGGACAAGTGGAACACCCTGCCAGAGGAAGTTGTGGGGGCTGAAACAATCATGGGATAGACATAAAGGAGTTCTGGAGGTCAGGGGTAAGTGGCAACAGACTTCTTGGAAAACATAAACTGAACTTATAAGCTCAAATGGGCAGACTGGGTGGGCCATAGGCCCTTATCTGCTGACACTGTCTATGTATCTATGTAACACAGAGCCCCATCCAGGCTGCCCAGGTCCTCAACAATCAACAGTATGTGGCTAAACACCAGGACACCAACACACACTAAACCCCTAATGTACACGCTTGTCCTGGTTCCCCCAGTAAACACTATGCCCCCCATCATGTCCCAGGCCCGCTGAAAGTACTGTCCAGACATGCACCCACCAGTGCAGCTGTCAGACTGTGCCACAGTCCCATGACCCTGTCTGTATAGCACTACACCCTCACAGTACCCATGAACCCACTTCCTGTCAATACCCAGTCATGGCCATGTGACTGCAAACAGTTACACAGGCTACATAGTACCCCACAGTGCAGTCCAAGGCTAGAACGGAAAATGAATGGCAGCTATCACAGCATCCCTCACCCATTCGGCTAACAACATGTAGATCCACATTGCCCTGAGTCCCACATCATAGTATCATCCATGCTGTCCCTGAATCATGTCTGTAACACTGCACTGACAGCTGGGAGCCATACAATATCTGCAACACTGACCTGTGCAATGGCATGTGAGGGAGCGTGGACAGGCTCCACCCAATGGCACCATGCAGTAGACATGAATTGTGGACTGCACACAGGCAGGTGCAAACACAACACAAACAGAACTGCAACCACACAGTACAACATGGAGACACTAATGGGGAACACTTGAGGAAGATAAAGCCTTATAATGTATGTGATATATACCCACAGATGACACCAGGGAGGACAGAAGGTCCACGACAGGCAGCAACACAAGCAGCATGATAACACCACCAAGCAGCCCAGACACACAGAGACACAGTGGCACATAAGGAAGAGGAGGAGGAGGTGGTGGAGGAGGATGTGCAGCAGCACCACAGTGACACAAATGCCAGGACCAGTGAGCGTTAGGAAGAGTGGTATACAGGGGAACTCCCAGACACAGCCAGCCCTTCAACATCCACCACAACAGTGTATGTTGAAAACACGGTAAAGGACCATGTAACACCTGCAGAAGAGGAAAATGACACAAGGAGAGCATGGCCAAGCCGGGGAGACAGACAGTGAGAGCACAGCAGCAGTGGACTTGCACGTGGACACCCCACAACAGACAGAGGATGGTGATGGAGGACAGACACCCTATGATGAGGGCCTTGCACATTACTTTCAGGAGGGGGTGCATGTCAAGGAGTCCATGGTGGATAGCATGATGGGAGTAACATGCAGCACTTGAGGCACACGCCATTGCCACCACAGCTAGTCTGACTTGCATCGAGGGGACCATAGCTGCAGTTAATGGAACGGTGCAGACCAGTGTGGCCAATACACAGAGGACTCAGGGGACACAGGCACACATGGAGGCCATACTGCTGGGCATACAGGCATGCATCCAGCAGCAGGCAAACAGCCAGGAGATGACAGCATTACTGCAGCAACAGGTGCAGTTACAGCAGGAGCAAACACAGGCCATGCAAACCATGACCACAACATTGCAGGTGATAGCCCAGGTCACGGTCAGTGGTCAGGTACAAAGCCATCCCATGCATGATGGGGCAGCCAAGCCCACAATGCACCACATGACACAGGACCACAGGATACACACCACATCATCATCAGGCCAGGAATTTCATCACATGCACAATACATCACCCCATACATGGCACCTGTCAACAATGTGCAGTCAGCAACAGCAATGGAGGGATGTGCCTACAGTTATGGGCCACACAGCAGCAACAGCCACAGAGATGTGTATCCTGCTGCACATGCCCAATACACTGACATATATCCAATGTCCATGCACGCCGGGCTATACGTGACACAACTCATGGCACCATATAGAGATACCACCACAGGTGTCCATGGTTACAGACACCTGTGTATGGAAGCATACAATGCACACTGTATGGATTTAACATGAACAGTGATCAGGAGCACAGCAGTGGATATGTCACCCAACAAGCAGGATACCTACAAATGTAAGACCTAATAACACCTGGCGACGCAGACCAGCCAACCATCAGCCAGACATGTGTGTACCCTGTAGCTGGAGTGCAGTGTCATCAGGAGCATCACATAAGTGGCATAGTGGCACCACAGTTCAACGAGTTCATCAACACACAGATCAACATCACACCATCCTATACTGTGGTGGGTGACAACAGCACAAGTGGGACATGCAGCACCACAAAGGGGAACAGGGGCCACACACAGAAACCTGCAGCAGCACAGCAGAACATGACCAACCCAACATGGTACAACAGTCCCACAGTGCAACAGTAACACAGTCAACATGTGGCCAGGGTGCACAGGTTACCATTGTGCATGACAGCACAGCCAGCATGGAGGAACACAAGCAAACCACCTGTGCACAGTCCACTGGCCAACAGAGCACTACACACATACAGTCAGGTGACACATGTCCACACACATCAACAGGGACAACACAGGCAAGGCCCAGAAGCATGGATGACAACACAAGTCTGCAAACAATACCGGCCACCATTGGCATCACTGAATATGCACAGTCCACCATAGTATGCAGTGTGCAACACATTGAGGCTGCACAGGTGGCAACACGACAGCCTGTATGCACCAGGGGCAGGCCACACAAGACACCTGTCATGCCTAGTGGGACTACAGAGGTTAATACATCAGCAGCATGTGAGCCACCCACTGCAGAACAACATGGGCACACAGCTGTCAACAGGGCAAGGGCAAGCACAGCAATGGTGACCACTAAGGAGACATGTGTGGCTCCTGTTGGAGCAGCCACTGGTACCACGGACACACCAGGGAGAGGAACAGCAGATAAGCAGCAGGGCAGAACCAGTGTGTTGGGTAATTGATGCTCCAAAAGGGTGGCTGCAGCAGTGCAAACCCAAGTGACCACAGCAAAGCAAAGGAAGATGCTGAAGACAGACGTGGAATGACATATGCCGCCACACTGCATGTGCACAGAGTGTCAGGATGGCACACAAACAACACATATAACGAGATGTCTGTGCTGATGGGAACTGTCAAACACAGCAATGAACAGTAGCTGTAACGGTGAACATGACACATAGTAGTCCAAAGCCGCAGACATACAACAATATGGTCCCTGGACAAACATACCCACCCATGACACACATCTTGTGCACATGATGCACTGCACGGTGACACACTCAAATGTATGCATACACATGAGGCAGTATTCACCCATGGTACACCGGTAGCATCCAGTGGTGTGCTACCATCCAATATGACATGTGCACAATGCACCACTGTAGGGATAGAAACATAGAAACATAGAAGATGACGGCAGAGAAGGACCACAAGACCCAACCAGCCTGCCCATTACTTTGTCTACCTTATGAATGTGCCATCGGTCTGTAATCTGTCAATGGCCTATCTATTCGTACTCTGCAGTATTGCTGCCTTATGCCTATCCCATACCTATCTGAAGCCCTGCATTGTATTCATATCTACCACCTCCTGAGGTAGGCCATTCCATGCATCCACCACTCTTTCTGTGAAATAAACATCCTCACATTTCCCCTTAATCGGCCTCCCTCTAATCTCATGCTGTGTACTCTTGTCCTGCTATTTGTCTTGTATTGAAACATGTTAGACCCTTTCACCTTGCTAATGCCCTTCTGGGGTTTGAATATTTCGATCATATCACCTCTCTCCCTCCTTTGCTCTAGGGTATATGCAGCAGCTGACAACACGACCATATAGCTGTGGCCACGACTGCACAATGTACAGTACACATGAGGACATGCTATGTCAGTGCATGGAATACACACCTGGCTGGGCCCCTGTACAATGCAGCAGCCACTGATGTCCCCCCAACCAGAACAGTCACATGGATGCATGCACTTGGGTAGCGACCACACAACGGCATGTAACACAGGACAGTACAGTGTCCAAACGGTTGATAGTGACACATACGAACATGCGAACATCCGAAGATGTCAGCGGAAGAAGGCCATATGGGCAATCATGTATGCCATTGTTGCAGGGATCACAGCATGAGTCAATGACTCTGACCCTACTCCCCAGGCCACCCATCCTGAGAGCACATAGCCTACACCCTCACCCAATACATGTCACAGCCAGATGGTAACCTGCCCACTGTCCTGCAGGAGTGTACCTCCCCTGGCAGCACATTCCAAGTGTTCACCACCATCGCTGTGAAGATGTACATTCTGCTCTCCCCCCACACCCCACACCCGCTAGCCTCAGACTGTTCCCCCTCATGCTAAGGTTGCCACTTAGCTGGACTATACTGTCTGTGTCAACCGTAATGATCCCCGTCAAGGACCTGAGGGTCCCAAACATGTCCCCTCACCCCCTTCTGTCATCCAGGGTGTACATGTGCAGTGATTACATGCCTTCATCATGTGCCATACACTGCGGTCTATCAGTGTTGTAGCACCCCTGTGGACCTACTCTAGCAGGGCAACGTCCATTTTGAGGGGTGGGCAGCGGTATTGACCACCATACATGGACTGCGGACTTGGCAGTGACCTGTACAAGGGTGGTAGAACATCCTCTCTCCCACTACTGATCCCCCTGGCTATGCATCCCAGCTGCCTGTGTGCCATTGCTGCCACTGTCCTGCACTGCGTAGAGTGCGTCAGACCACCAGTGAGCATCACCCACATGTCCTTCTTCTCCTCCTCTGAGGCAGATACTGGCACCCCACACAGATAGTACTGTGTCCTATGATGCATGACTCCAAAATGCACAACCTTTCATGTCTTGTCACTGGAGCCATACTGTGGGATGCTGGACCACCACCCTAGCATTGCATGTTCGGCCTGTAGATCCTTTAGCCAAACAGCTGTGTCCACTCTCACACAGACCGTGGTGCCCCCACCAGTAGGCACATATTGATCACATTGACATCCCCAATAAAAATGATGGAGCCATTGAACAGCACTGACCCCAGCACTGCGGCCTACGGTACACCACTGGTTACCTGTCCTGTGCCACTGGATGCACCAGCCTCAACCACCAATACCTGCACATGTATACTGGTATAGTGTCACACAACATACATGCCCTGAACGGTTAGCAAATGCAATGCACAACCATGTATGACACATAATGCACAGGCACAGTATACACTGTCTGGGCACAGTACACACATGTCAGGTGGCCGACACAGGCCTTGTGGTCCATCCACTATGCCTGTAAGTGCAGATGACATCCTCACAACACAACTGCACCTAACTGCTCTCACACCTTTGCCCTGAGCACATGTTGCACCATGTTCCATAACTGTCACAGCTGACCACCGTCCCACAGGATACCACATTGTGTAGTACATGGTCCACTGTCCCCATTGCCCTCAATGTGCAGTGCACCCCCCCAACATCACCCTCCGAGATTGTCCTGCCACCAACATGGCTCCATGTGCTCATGTGCCACATCATCACACCTCCAGGAATAGCACATAAGTGCTTGGTCTGACAGTGCCCTTCATGTATACTAAGGTGTCTATCAAATGTCCACAAATGCACAACACCTCCAGGGTGTACAATAAAACTGGTTATGCTGCACATGTAGGTCATTTCCCCTGGCACCTGGACCATCTGTGTGCCCCCACTGCATCACCTCTAACCGTCTGACATCCTGCCAGTGACAGTCAGGCCAGTACCGCACAAAGGCGTACGTACTGACAGATGTAACTGCCAGCATTTACAGGACCTATGGTGTAGTATGTCTGCTTGACTATGTGCAGCTAGCAACACACTGTGAAGCCCACCCTCCCCCTCACATTCTGACATAGATGAATGGCAGGTATCATTGACCCAGATGGGGCTGTTCATGTGTGGGTCACTGAATGGGGGACATGTGGCCAGTACAATGGGGGCCGTCCAGTACTGTGTGCATTATGTACCACGTGAACCCTGACAGCCACCTGAACAGCCACCACTACTGGCCAATGGAACCTCTGTCGCACATCACCTCCGAATTGTGGCACCCCATGAGTGCTGCCCCACCCATGCTGCAACACAAAAAGTCTGAAATTTGGCCAGCCACTGACACTGTTCCACACATGCCATCATGAAATGCTCGCACTGTGTCGACAAATTTGGTTGTATATCCTAGTTTTTTCAGCAAAGCCCAGAGTGCAGGTCTGTTTATGGAATCCAAAGCTTTAGTAAGGTCAAAGAAAACAGTATGCAGATGCATGTTTTGCTCTCCACACTTTTCTTGGATTAGACTTGCCATGAAAATGCAGTCAGTCGTTCCTCATCTGATCCTAAATCCTATCTGTGACTCTGAAAGCTTGACATCAGTGCATGTTCTTAACCAATCTGTGAAGAATTCTAGCCAGAATTTTCCCTGCAATTGCCAGGAGTGAGATACTGCTATAATAGTTGCAGTCAAACAAATCTCCTTTATTCCTGTAAATGCAGGTGATCTGAGCATACTTGAAGTCCTGAAGCAGCATTTCTGTGTCCCATATGCACTTGAACAGTGAGCAAAGCCTGCTCACCAGGACCAATTCAGCAGCTTTATAAATTTCAGGTGGTATTCCATCTGGGCCAAGTTCCTTCCTAGATTTTGTTTGGCGTATCACTTTGCTGATCTTAGCAAGATCTGGAGGATTATCCATTTCATTGACAACATTTGGGCATGTCAGACCATCAATGACACCGGGCTGTACACTTGATGATAGACTAAGCAGTGTGTTGAAATACTCACACCATCGCTTAAGAACGTAGTCTGCATCCATCAACTACTGCTTGCCGTCTGCACTCCTTAGTGGTGCCATAATTGCACATTTAGGGCCCAAAACATCTTTTAATGCATCATAAAAGCTTCTGCTATCATGTTTGTTAGCAAACTGCTGGAGCTCGTCAGCTTTCTTGATCCACCAGTTGTTCTAAATGCTTCTTAGCTGGACTTGAGCTATTCAACATAACTTGATGAAAGCGGCATGTTTAGCATCTGATGTTGGGTCTGGCAGCCATGCAGCATATGTAGTATTTTTCTTGGCCAGAAGATCTGTAAGCTTAGCATCATTTTCATCAAACTAGTCTTGGTGGAATTGCTTTATATGCCCAATTATCTTTTCAATAGAATGCAGCATACCATCTTTGAGTGCTTGCCAGTGAGATTCAAAGTCTTGAAAGGTCTGATTGACATCCAGAAGTGACTGACTGAGCTCTTGATTCAGTTTATTTTGTAGAGCTTGATTTCCCTGGAGTCTTCTGATGTTGAAGTGCTTTGGAAGGCTCAATTTAATTTTGCTGACTTTTGGCTTAATGACAATAGACAGCTTGGTCTGAATAAGTCTGTGGTCAGTCCAGTATTCAGCACCTCACGTTCAAGTTCAAGTTTATTGCAGGAAAGACTCAGTTGAGCAAGCTCATTCACAAGGAGGTCCTGAGTCATATGCACATACAATACACAATTACATAGATAGGAGATACACAATGTAGGACAACAGGAGGAGAATTATATACAATTAAGAGGTATATACAATGGACGTTCTTATACTATGTATGCTATACATTTCAGAGTTAGCCTAGTCCTATATTATGCAACCATTTCAGTTTAAAACAACAGAGGGCCAGTTGGTACATGGGGAGTTGTCTAGGCATTGGGGGCCTAGTTGCACCTACATGTGTCTTTTAATTTAGAGATGGCTAATGTTTTGAAGGAGTTAGTTGATATAGTGCTGGTTAGCTTCAGCATGGTTTGAAGTTGGTTCCAAATATTTGGTAGGGTGTATGAGACAGCCCTTTGTCCTGCTGTGGTATGTGTCCTGGGAATATCTAGTAGGATAAGGTCAGATTTCCTTAGGGAGTAGGCACTGTGCGAGATATGTATGAGTGACGTCAGATAGGCCGGCAATTTGTGAAGTAGTAGTTTGAGGGTCCAAATACCAGCATGGAGGAGACGTCTGGTGGTCAGGGAGGACCACCCAACTGCTGCATAAAGATTACAGTGGTGGGTCCTGTATGCCAAGTTGGTGATGAAGCGAAGAGCACGGTGGTAGAGTATGTCCAGTTTTGATAGGCTCAGGGTTGGGGAGGATGTAAAGATAATGTCTCCGTAATCCAGCAGGGGAAGGAAAGTTGCTTGGACCAGTCTTTTATGGATTGCAAGAGAAGAGGGTCCTATTTCTGTAGAAGAAACCTAGGCATGCTTTAAGCCTCTTTAATAGATCCTTGATGTGGTCATGGAAGGAGAGCTTGTAGCCTATTCACATACCTAGATATTTGAATTTGTCTACGACTTCCAAGGGTTCACTTAGGGAGGTAACCACGAAGTTTTTAGTTGTGGTAGGTAGGGCATCAGTCATGGCAAGTCTCGAGAAAATCATTGTTTTAGTTTTTTTGGCATTTAGGAGCAGCTTGGCATTGATAAGGTTGCTTTCTAGCTGAATGAAGTCAGCTTGGAGTGTTTCCCTAACTTTAGTTAAAGATGAGCCTGATGTGTACAAAACCGTATCATCCGCAAAGAGGTGTATGCTAGAATTCTTTATGTGGGAGTCAAGGTTGTTAATGTAGAGGGAGAAAAGGATTGGTCCTAGGATGGAGCCTTGAGGGACTCCTCTGGAAACTGGAAGCGGGGCAGATAATAGGCCGTCGGCCTTGACTTTTTGTATCCTTTCCATGAGATAACTGGTAAACCACTGCAAGGTGGTTGAAGTGGCATCTATGCTGGCAAGACAGGTGATTAGGAGGTGATGGTCTACAGTGTCGAAGGCCTTGCTAAGGTCTAGAAAGACTGCACCAGTGACCTTCCTGGTGTCCATTGCATGGATCCAGTCATTAGAGACTTCAGCCAAGGCTGATATGGTACTGTGCTTTGACCTGAAACCAGATTGTACCGGGTTTAGTAGTGAGTGTGCTTCAAGGTGATTAATTAGTTGGTTGTATGAGTTTTTCCAACACTTTGGCTAGAACAGGCAAGATAGAGATAGGTCGGTAATTGTTTAAGTCATAGGGATCTCCTGACTTAAAGAGAGAGAGAACATGGGCAGATTTCCAGCAGGATGGAACAGTGGCTGTAGTAATAGAGAGGTTGAAGATGTGAAGACGTGGCTCTTGTACTGTAATTCAGACATCATGGACCAGTGTAGTCAGGTCAGAGATGTTGTCATCTCTCCCTCCACTGGTGGCCAATTGGACATGGCAACAGAGAGACAGTTCTTTTTCACCATGCCATGGAGGTCACAGCACTTGTGTTTTAGTAGTGGTGATGGTGGTAGCAGGCTGTATCCCCTCTCACACCACCAACCTGCAGGCCAGTGTCCTCACAAAGCACCACTACCAAACAGTATCCAATAGTTCCAGAAGACCTCCATGGCAATGATTGCTGTCTCCTTTGGGGTAATATTTGATTTGCAGGGATGTCAACAAGCCTGACATCCACAACAACTATACCCCCTGCCATTGAATGAATGGCGCTGATGTCATCTCCTCTGACAATGCAATATGAGGTTTTTTTACCATCCTTTGCTGGTTACACATGGGCGTCACTTTTCACACTTGACATTGTCATGTTATTCTATATGTGGTGGAGTCCAGGGCATTCCATATGAGTGTCCGTGGTTCCATGGAACCAGCCCCTACTCATTCTGCTCTTCTCTTCTTTTCACCCCTTTGTGCACCTGTCAGTACAACCCACTACAGAGTTCTGCATCAAATTTATGCAGCACTTCAAGTGTCTCTTGATCTTTGAGGATTGGGCCATTAGGATCCATAGAACAATGCTGTCATAGCTCCATAAATTTAACAACTGTCACTCCCACCCTATTGTGGAAATCACCAGAGATGCTTAGACACAGTCCACTAGTCAGCATATACCACAGTCCATGTATTCTGCCCTTTTTGTGTTCATATTCAGATGGGGTACTATAGAAATTGACAGTGTCCATTTAGTCCTACTGGCCACTGTCCATGTGTCCAGTGGTGCAGTTTGACCAGATAATACCTCTGTAATCTGAACAGCAATAATGCAATATGGCACGACAACAGAAAGTACGATATGACAGACAACAGATGGGATACAAAGCAAACAGCTGGACTGGGTAGTTAATATCAGACAGAAAGAGAGAAAACCTTCTACAAAGCAGTTTAAAATGGAGTAGATTAGAGTATTCATGAGATCAAGGCACTACTATCTGGCAAATACCAAACACAAACTATTCACTATTCAGGATTCCAGAAAAATTATTTTGGTGTGCCATCCCACCATAAATACCTTGGTTAGTTCTAAAATGACACCATCCATCCTGTATACAGCACTTAACACTGTTTAAACTGCTACTAGTTGTGGTCCAACACAGCTTTGGATATCCATGAGACAGTGCAGAGCATGCTGGCTGTAGCTAGAGACTGGGCATCCTAGTTCACTGGCATGCGAGTCTGTTGGTCTTCAGGACCCTATCACTTGTGAGTCCTGTTTCAGAATCAAGAATGGATGCAGTTTCTCAAGCCTTTGGCCTGCACAAGCTAGGGATGCATCCCAGAGAGGAGTAATAGTGTAGTAGAGCCGCACAGCTGTATGATAACCACTGTCCTTTTAAGTCTGGATTCATGAGTGAGATGTTTTAATATTAAGTGGTTGTTTTGCAGTCTACATTTAACACACAGTACCGTTTCACCACTTACCGTATTGTAATGTCATTGTCTGTATAGAAACATAGAAACATAGAAGTTGACGGCAGATAAGTATCGCTAGGCCCATCCAGTCTGCCCATTTCTTTTTCTGCCTTATAAATGTGCCATCAGCCTTTGCTCTGTCAGTGGCCTATCTATTCATACTCATCTGTATTGCTCCCTTATGCCTATCCCATGCCTGTTTGAAGCCCTGCACTGTATTCATAGCCACCATTTCCTGAGGTAGGCCATTCCATGCATCCACCACCTTTCTGTGAAAAAGAATTTCCTCACATTCCCCCTTAATCGGCCTCCCTCTAATCTCATGCTGTGTCCTCTTGTCCTGCTTTTTTTCTTATATTTAAACATGTTAGATTCTTTCACCTTCTTAATGCCCTTAAGGTGTTTGAATGTCTTGATCATATCACCTCTCTCCCTCCTTTGCTCAAGGGTATACATATTGAGCGCCGTTAATCTGTCCTCATGTCTTCTGATGCAGTCCCTGCACCATTTTGGTTGCCCTTCTCTGGACCGCCTCAATTTGGTTAACGTCCTTGTGAAGGTGTGGCCTCCAGTACTGCATGCAGTACTCCAGATGGGGCCTAACCAGTGTCTTGTAAAGAGGTTATTACCTCCCTCTTATGACTTGTGATACCCTACTAATACACCCTAACATCCCCTAGCCTTACCTACTGCTTTAGAGTCTGCTTGGATGATTTCAGGTCATCAGTGATGATGATGCCCAAGTCTCTTTCTTCCTTTGTGACTGCCAGCAACTCCCCTCCCAGCCTATAGGTGGCTTCAGGGTTTCTCTTCCCTATGTGCATGATCTTGCACTTCTTTGCATTAAATCCCAGTTGTCACTCTTCTGACCATTTTGCTAGTTTATCCAGATCTCTTCTCCTTCTGCCCACCCCATCTGGATCATCTACTCTGTTGCAGATCTTGGTGTCATCTGCAAACAGACAAGCCTTACCCTCTAGTCCATCTGCAAGGTCACTAATGAAGATATTGAAGAGGACTGGCCCCAGGACTGATCCCAGAGGTACCCCACTTGTGACTTGCATCTCTTCTGACTGTATACCATTTACCACCATTCTCTGTTTTCTGCCCGTCAACCAGTTTGTCACCCAGTTGACCAACTTCTGACCCACCCGATGCCTACCCAGCTTATTTATCAATATTCTATGTGGAACAGTGTCGAAAGCTTTGCTGAAGTCAAGGTAGGTGACATCAACTGCTCCCCTTGGTCTACCACTCTGGTTACCCAGTCAAAGAAATCTATGAGATTAGTTTGACAGGACCTTCCTTTTGTAAAGCCATGCTGTCTTGGATCCTGTGCCCCCATGGATTCCAGGTGTTGCACTATCCTTTCCTTAAGGAGTGCCTCCATAATCTTGCCCACTACTGAGGTAAGACTGACTGGTCTGTAGTTCCCTGCCTCCTCCTCCCTGCTACCACTCTTGTGGAGCGGGATCACATGAGCCCTTCTCCAGTCTTCTGGGACCTCTCCTGTGCTCAGAGACTCACTAAACTGTTCTGCTAGTGAGTCTGCTAGTTCCACCCTTAGCTTCTTAAGTACCCTGGGATGTATGCCATCAGGTCCCATTGCCTTATCCACCCTGAGCTTAGCGAGCTCTTGTAGGACCTTTTCTTTTGTGAAGGGAGTAGTGCTCACCTCCCTCCCCCCTGTGTCCATGGTGCTGAGCTGTGGGCCCTGTCCTACCTTCTCTTCAGTAAATACTGAGCAAAAGTATCTGTTTAGGATAGATGCTTTTACAGGGTCCTCCTCCTCACATGCCCCTTTTCTCCAATGAGCTTAGCAATACCCACTCTGGACTTTCTCCTTTCACTAATGTATCTATAGAAAGTCCTGTCACCTTCTTTTACTGTTCATGCTAGTGTTTCCTCAGTTTGGGACTTTGCCTGCCTTACTGCCTTCCCTGCTTCCCTTAGGGCAGTTTGTTATGCCTCCCTATCTTCATCCAGCTGTGTTCCCTTATATTTCCTGAAGGCCAGCCTTTTGGCTCTGACCTTTTCTGCTACTGTATTTGAGAACCAAAGTGGTTTCCTTCTTTTGCACTTCCTTTTCTGTTTAACACAATGGGATGTTGCTTCAAGTATTGCATCCTTAATGCTTACCCACTTTGCCTGTACCCCCTCACCTGTGTTTCTTTTTGCCAGGGCTAGCTTAACTCTGTTGGCCATCTTATCATACTGTGTTGAACTTGAATAAAGTATATTTGAAAAAAGACTAGTTAGTACCATTACAGTACAGTAGTAGCTCCTTCAGCAGAGAGCAGTGTATGTAACAGTGATGTGAGACAGTATAATGGTTTCTATTAGTAGCTGCAAGTGTGTGGCCTATCTTATTTCTTTGTTGCAGAAAGACATCTATTACATGGTTTCAGAAGTGAAGAAAACAACTTATAAAATATCAATAAAGCTCAGAGGAGATTTTTCAATAGAATCTTTTCTAGCAAAGCAAAGAACAAAATAAAAGCAGCAGACATGACCTTCTGTCCTAAGAAGAGGGAAACAAAACAAGTAAAAATGATTCATTTGAAGCCCTCAGAACCACTATCATTGGAAGAAAATGTGTCTGACAACTGGCAAGCCTGTCTACAGCATTTTAGAAATGTTCACAATACATCATGTTTGCAAGAGAAGCAGCTGACCACTGTGAGCAACATTTCAGTCCCAGAAAGAATTTAACATTGGAAGGGCAGCTTTTCTTTGCAAGAGATCAGGACTTCGGGGACTCCTTTCATTTTTTTTTACTGAACTAACAAAATAGACCAGCTACATGTAAGTTTGCGACTCTTACAGACATCTTAATTAAAGATTGATTTTTTTGGTGGCATTCTGAGTAAACAGGTAAGAGCAGAAGTACTAGGAGACCCTGATTTAACTTCGTTACACGTTATAAATGTATGCAGAGCTACAGAAGTAAGCTGCTCACAACGTAGTGGTTTTGAGAAAACTGAATGGGCTGAAGTAAACACAACGAAAAATAAATCAAGTATAACAAGTGATGTTGAATCAAAGACATTTACAGAGAGCACAGCCATCCATGGAAGAGTAGTAGTCACACCAATAAAAAAAATGCCCAGCCCAGGGATCTGGTTGCAGAGCCCACATTATGACTAATATTGCAAAGGTCTACCACTCAAAGCAAAGCAAGGTCAAGGTAACTCTCTGGAAAGTGCATGAACATGCTGTTTGCTGAAGCAGATGGACACAGTGCACTGCCAGATTGATCCAAAGCTGTAGATTATTTTGTAAGAACTTTAAGTGGGGTATCGGAAAATGAACCTAAGCAAAAAATGGACTGTGTTGTATCTCACAAATGACAAGTTCGTAGATTCTGAATTTGAAAGGGCTTTCCAATTGTATTTAAATTGCAATTTTGACCATCCTGTCAGAGCAGCGGTAGCACTACTGCTCACAATGGAATAAGCCTGAGCCATCAGAGGGTCAGCCGGGGAGGCAGAGCACCCACTGCCACTGTGCAACTGCCACTTGGGTGTTGTCAGTAGTGGTACAGCCAGAGCACAGGCAAGGAAGGGTAAGAGGCACTGACTGGATAGAACAGGGCCACAGATGCACACCACACTAATGCCTGCTCCCAACCTTGTGTCTCCATGGAGTGGCAGAAAAATGGAAAAGGAAGAACTTCAGCAAGATGATGACGACCCTGTAGTATTCACAGACCATTCACCCTGCTGATCTGGACTCTCCCTTGGGGACTAGATGAAGATGTCTACAGGACTTTGGGTGGCCGGAAGACCCCCACTATGAGGGCAAGTCATTGAAGTAATGTGGGGGACAAGGTAAGGCCCAGGAGATGACGGGGGGACAGCCCTGGAACACTACAGGGTATAAGGTGCTATCAGGTCAGCCAAAAGGAAGCAGCCATAAACCGAAAAGAAAAAATGAATGTCATTTTGCTTATACACTGGCATCCCTTGCCCCACATTTTGCATCATCATCCTCATATTTTTATTTGTAAAAAGTGCCTTTCTAAAAACCAAGGCACTTGTACATAAACTAAACAAAACATAACAATAATAAACAATCATAAGAAATCAAAAATGTTAAAATCCATAAAACTGAAGTTCAATACACATTGAATCAACTAAATATCTTAAATATGTTAGTGCATTATCCCTGTTTTAAAATAAGCTATCCCCTTTTTACGGCTGTGGGTGGAGCCTACTGCCATTTTGGTATGTCTGGCCTTAAAACGGCCAATCGTGGCACCTTCCATTGGACTTTTGGAAGTATCCTTCCAAAAGTCCAATGGAGATTGAAACACTCTGCCACGATCGGCCGATACGGAGTAACAGCCGCACTATTTTGGCTGTTACTTCTGCATTCTGGGGCAAGAACTGCACATGCACAGTTCTGCTGGTACCACCATCTTGTGAATGGCAGATTGCCATTCACCACAACTACACATGCGTAAGTGCCACACATATGCAGTTTCATCACTGCCACCATCTTTTGGATGGCACTCCTCCTGCACCCTCCCACTGCTCCTGTCCTCCTCACTCCCTCCCAGCACTGGCAGCAAAGAAAACCCTTCCTCTCCCTCCCATTGCTGCTGTCCTCCCTGCTCCCTTCATTCTCTGTCCCCGTGCTGACACTGTGGTGCCCAATACCCCTTGTCAGCATCGTGTACCTCCCAACTCATGTGGCACACTGGAAGTCCACTCCAGTGTGCCCAACTTTATGTTTTTATGTTCCCCACACTGACATCAGGGTGCCCAATCCCTGTGTCAGCATCATGTACCCCCAACTCATGCGGCACATTGGGAGTCCACCCCAGTGTGCCCAAATTCATGTTTTTTACTTTTGTTTTCCCCACACCACATTGGGGTGCCCAGTCACCATGTCTGCATCATGTACCCACCTCAATGCATGTGGCACACTAGAAGCCCACCCTAGTGTGCCCAAATGTATGCTTTTTCTTCCCCGTAAATAAAGAAAACCAACCCCAATGTTTTTTACCTACAAAAAAAAAAAAATCGTTGTCATCCCAGTCCCTCCCCCATCCCACCCTCCCACTGAGCACCCACCTCCCCACACACACCTACCCCATACATACCTCCAGAGGTCGGCGCGCTGTCATCTTTTTCTGAGTGGATCACGCCTGCACTCTTTCAAAGCCGAACCGCAAGCTGAAGGATCAAAGGTAAGCATGGTATAATGGCAGTCAATGAGGTTTTCCACTTATGTTGATATATCAGCCATTTTTAGGAATTTTGGCCCCATATTTTCAACATGGGGTTCTTGGGGCACCACCTCATGAACACTGTCACTGTCATTTCATTACTCCATCCTAGAAGGTGATTTTGCGGTCGCTGTGCAGAATCACCTTTTGTGACTGATTAACAAAATGACAGTGCCACTGTGCATGAGGTAGGGTCCCAAAAAGCCCATGTTACAAATTTGGTGAAAAAATTCCAAAAAATAACTGGGTCACACACGTACATTGCCCAGTTTCTATGCACTCTCCTAACTTCACCAATTTTTGATATTTTCACTCCAGATTTTCAACATTGATATTTTTGCACACCTCCTTATTAACAGTACAGCTGTAATTTTTCACATCCTGCCTGAAACATGTTTTCACACCTGTGGCACAGAATGGCACTGTAACTCTGTGAAATCACTTTTCAGGACAAGTGAACGAAATGACAGTGGCACTCTTCATGAGGTGGGGTCCCAAAAAGGCCATGTTGAAAATTTGGTGAAACAACTCCAAAAAATGGTCAAGTTACTCCCGGGTGTTCAAAATTTTCTATGCACATGTGTATCTTTGGTCATTTGGCAGTTCGACATAGCTGTATTGGCTCTGGCTAGAGTTTGTCAGCTTTAACACAGTGCATTTTACAACCTCAGGTGCCTGAATCATTTGTGCTTCACTCCAGTCATCTCAGCTCTAACAGATTTTTTAAAATGTGTTTTGTCAAGTAAACAGAAAACAGACTATAAATATTTGAATTCTTCTTGTCATCCAAAATCATCCTGACAGATTATTCTAGGGTGAGTTTAAGGTAATTGCATGGGTATTATTTAAGTCATCTTGGGATCCCTGTGCAGTCATCAGGTTATTTGTTCCAACATTTTCTGCTGACTTTTTGCCATGTTGATGATGCTTGATTGCACTGGAATGGCTTTTAAAGTAATTCGAGAGTCATCAGATTACTCTAAGGTAATCTTGTCTGGTTGAGCAAGTGCCAAATGCAATGTTATCAGGAAGGCATTTCCAAGATGTTGCTGATTCTCCTATGCAGAACTGCTACAATTAGAACATATGGTGAAAACAAAATGACCCCATGTGACAAAACTGCATTAGCATGCCTCTAAAAAGCTCAGAATAAACTTGTTGACTTTTTTTATCAGAATGTCCCCAAGTGTACTTGAACTACAGCAGGTGCATGTGATGATCTGAATTCGATAATTAAGAATCAGTACCTTAAAGAGAGGAGCTGAAACACAGAAAATACTTGAAAATTATGATAAGGATGTTTTTCAGGGACTAGGCTGCATTAAAAGTGTTGTTTGTCACAGCAAGGGCATAGCTATAAGGATGCAAGGGGTGCAGTGGCACCCGGGCCCATGAGGTTTAAAGGGCCCAAATCATAATTTTGATGTTTATTCAAAACTGGGGAAGGGCCCTGTAACATTGCCTTGCACCCAGGCCCTCTGGGAATTTGCTACGCTACTGTGTCAGACTAACAGAAATATTAAGATTATTCCTGTGGTACATCCCCACCTATGGAAAGTTCCAGAAACACTGAAATAGCAAATCAGGATTGAACTTCATTGCATCATGGAACATGACAGTACCATAAAGCATGTCACTGAACCAACCAACTGACTAACGGCATGGTGACTATTGTCAACGCAAATGAAGGTCGAATCTGCCCTGATCTCAGACACTTAAATAAAGCCATCAGATGACAATGTTACCCCATGAAGACAATTGAGGACGTGGTAGCAAGGAGGCCACATGCGAAAAGTTTTTCAGTTTTAGATGCCAGTCAAGGCTTCTGGCAGGTGCCACTAGATATGACAGTGCTAAAATTGGTGCATGTAATACACCATTTGAGAAGTACATATTTCAATGGATCTTTTGGCATAGTGGCCATCTGAGGTCTATTGGGGCATAATTTCATAAATATTTGAAGACATGCATGGGATCCCAGTAATTGTAGATGCCCTACTGTACTCAGTTGGGGGTACAAATGACCGTCAGCACACTGAACATCCAGACAAAGGTTCGGTTGTGGCAAAAATATCAAGCTAAACAAAGCAAAACTGAGTGAACTGAAATCAGCTAGTCATAGCTGAAGTAAATATGGTCTTAAACTTGATCTTAAAAAAAAAATGGAAACTATTTTGCAGCTGGACTCCCCACAAGACAAAGAGCTCCAGAGATTTCTCTGCATGATTATTTACCAGGGAAAGTTTTTTCCAAACTTGTCTCAAATTAGTGTGTCATTACGAATTTTTTAAAGAAAACATTGACTGGTACTAGGGTAAGACACAAGACCAAAGTTTTAAATCAGCAGTGCATGATGAGTGCACATTTTGACCTATACTTTTTCTTTCCATTTTATTTTTCCCTTTCCCTGCTGTCTTGTATGATACCCTCCCTTCCAATTTTGAGTCTTCTTTAAGCCCTGTTTTACATTTGAAATAATAAAAAGTATGCGCTTTTTACTTTGGCTCAGATCAGGTTTTCATCAGTGTTTTCAGCTGTTTTCGAACATCTGTTGTCCCACAATGTTAGGGAGCAGTGTTCGCTACATACCAGTTCATTAGTCACAAAAAGTTTATTTATTTAAAAAAATAGGTGTTCAAAAATAACAGATAATACTGTGATAAAAACCTAGACTGAGCCATGTGAATAGGAGCACATCTTTTATTATTTTAAATGAAAAAGAATGGCAAAGCAGACTCAAAATGGAGAAACGGGATATCATACAAGGCAGGAGATAAGGGGCAGTCAGACATGGAATAACAATATATAGGTCACAGTGTTCACCATTATCATGCACTGCTGCTTTAACAAACAAGCATTTGTCAATGCCGAATGTTGCTTGCTTGTATGTGCTGTTTAGGTATTTGGAAGTGACAGTTCCATGCCTTCCTCCCAAGTCATCCACTGTGTCTTTCCGCTCAGTATTCACAGAAGAGTGGGAGGGGCAAGGGCCACAGCAGTACAGCAGTTGCCAAGGGGGTGAAGAGGTGGACAATAGTCCATTCAAAGGCAAAACAGTCCTGCAGGAGCTCACTAAATTGAAGGTGGACAAAGCGATGGAACCAGATGGCATATGCCCAAGGATATTAAGAGAACTGTGAAGGAGATAGCAGTACCTCTGGCAGCCATGTTCACTGAGTCATTCAACATGAGTGAATTGGAGGAGGGCACATGTGGTCCCTCTACACAAATGCAGCAGCAGGGAGGAGGCAGGGAACAATAGGCCATTCAGCCTCACCTTAGTAGTGAGGAAGATCATGGAGGCATTGCTTAAAGAAAGGACAGTGGGGCATCTAGAAGCCATCGGAGCCCAGGACCATAGACAACATGGATTCACAGTGGGGACATCATGTCAGACAAATCTGGTTGATTTCTTTGACTGGGTGGCAAAGGAAGTGAATCAGAGTGGGGCAGTGGACAACGCTTACCTTGATTTCAGCAAAGCTTTTGACACCATCCCACATAGGAAGCTGATAAACTAGCTGGGTATGCTGGGCATGGGGAAAGGGTGGTAAACTGTTAGAAACTGGCAAACAGACAGGAGGCAGAGAGTGGTGGAAATGGGGTGCAGTCTAGGGAGAGGTGGTGACCAGTGGGGTGCTGCAGGGTCTTCATTAGTAACATTGCAGAATGGCTGAAAGGAATTTTTTCACCAAATTTTCAACATAGCCATTTTAAGACCTCTGCTCATGAACAGTGTCACTGTGATTTTCTTAATCTGTCCCAAACATTGATTGCACATACTGACTGCGCCATTGTGTGGTACATGCACAGAAACACATTTTGGGTGACATGTAAAAAATGACAGCTGTACTGCTCATAAGGAGGTGTGGTAAAATGGCAATGTTGAAAATCTGGAGTGCAAATATTAAAAAGTTGCGAACTTCTGACGTGGGTAGGAACTATAGCCTTGCATCATAAAAGTCATTTTGGAATGTTTCACCAAATTTTTCAACATAGCCATTTAACACCTCTGCTCATGAACAGTGTCACTGTGATTTTCTTAATGTGTCCTGTGAGCATCGATTTCACACACTGACTGCGCCATTGCACACTACATGGGCGGAAGCACGCTTTGGGTGACGTGAAAATGACAGCTGTACTGCTCAAAAGGAGGTGTGGTAAAATGGTAATGTTGAAAATCTGGGTAAAATATTGAAAATTCATGAACTTCACAGTGTGCTGCGAGGAACTGCTAATGCACGCCAGAAAACAAATATTTTAGACCAGCATCAAATTTCAACACAGATTTTTGAGAGCTCACCTTATGAACACTGGCAGTGTCGCTTTGTTAATTGGTCCTGAAAAGGGATTTCACGAGTGACCATGAAATCACCCTTCGGGCCCGATTAACGCCATGACAGTGCAAGAATCCATGAGGAGGGTCCTAAAAACCCCATGTTGAAAATTTGGGCTCAAAATTCCCCAAAATGCCTGAGATATGCAACAAAGTTGAAAAACCCTATTGATTACATTATACAGCTTACGGCATTTCCTCAGTTCACGGTCAGCTTTGAAGAGTGCAGATGTGTTCCCGGTCCACGAAGATCATCGCACTCGAGGTCCAGAGGTAAGTGGGGTGAGGGAGGGTGTGGGAGGCAGGGTGCACAGTGGGTGGTGCGGTTGTGGGGGGCAGGGAGACTACAAGGGACCTTTTTTTGTTTACAGGTTTATTTTTTTTTATTAAGACGACGTGGGACATTTGTCACGCTGGGGTGGGCTCCCAGCATGGCAGCTGGAAAGGCTGTTTGGGGGGGCTGGAGCCAATGGGGGATTGGGCACCTCTGTCAGCCATAACAAGCTTTGCCATGCTGGGGTAGGCTCCCAGCGTGGCACCTGGAAAGCTTTTGGGGGGGGCGTGCAGCCATGGAGCCAGTGGGGGATTGGGCACCCCTGTTGGCTATAACAGTTTTTGCCACGCTGGGGTAGGCTCCCAGCGTGGCACCAGGGCATTCAACTTTGTGGGGAGGCATGGGAGCCGACGGGGGATTGGCACCCCGTCGACCATACAGTGTGTGCATGGGGGGAGGGGCGCATCAGCACACAGTAAGCGATGTGGTGCGGTGTGTGTGGGGGAGAGCTCTGCTACTGAAGCCGAGCTCACCTTCAACTGTATGACCACTGCATTTTCAACTGCTGTCATAGACAGCTGCAGCAGTTATTGGGGAACTGGGGCCGTGCCTGCAAACACACTGACTGAATTGGAAGACGGGTGCCACACCTCCGAAAACTCGGATGATGGCACTATGTTTCTTGCACATGCGTGCAAGCAACATAATGAAAGAAAAATATGAATCAAGCACCATTTCTAAAATACGTTGGTGTTGCTTCTCATGTAAAACACCTAGCTGATGCAAGTGCACATGGCTTAGGATCTGTCCTATTGCAAGATGACTGTTTTGTTGCTTATGCTTGTAAACCTTAAAAAAAAAAAAAAACTCAGCAAAACTATGCTCAGATAAAAAAAGCAAATAAAAAATGCTTGCAACATTTATTTATGGCCAAAAAACTGTGGAAGTTAAGGAAAAAAAACACAGGTCCCTAGGGGCAATTCTTAAAGGGAATATAAACCCTGTTCATATTTTTAATATATAGTGGCACTAGCCAGGATGCAATGCAGTAATGCTGCAGCACATTACAAAATGCTGCAGTATACTGCAGGGAACAGTGTAATTAAATATACAATAATGCATGGGGCTAAGTGCATAATGAGACATTAATGCCCACCCAAGGTGTGGGATGCTACATAAACCCCAAGGACAAAGCCTGAGGGGTTTATAAAAGCATCCCACACCGAGGATGGGCATTAATTTCTTGTTTATGCACTCACCCCCCTGCATTGTTTTATGTAATTGCTGAGGAGCGTTTTCTAGCCTGCATGATTTTATTTTTACAGTTTGGCCAGTAGATGGGTTTGCTGTTTAAAACACTAAAGCAGTTTAGTGTTTAATCCTCACAGGTTACACGGAGTTTGATTTTAGTTACTCCCCCCTCCCCAGTAGATAAAAATACAATATGTAATCTGCAGAGAGATTAGCATGGAGCTTATACCTCAGAATGTTAAGCAGGTGTAGAACGTCCATGTCTGTATCTGTGGTGTAGCAGAAATCGCTGCTCATTCCTTATTTTTGAGTTGGGTAGGCAGGGATTACAAGATGTTCTTTCTCTAAATGTATGAGCAGGACCGGGAAACACAGAAATATTTCTTCTGCTGTGATTTGCATTGCAGTACATGGTGATGTAACTGCAATGAGAGCAGTCTGATACGGCCTTTCCAGGAACATGTGGTGCGGAGAAGTAGTTTGCGCATGCACATGGGGGAGAAACCCAGCACGTGTTTGCCATTATAACCCATGGGTAGAGGTGGACAAAGTGGCCCCAATTCGCTCTGCGAAGTGATTCACGGAGTGAAAGTGAATTTGTAGAGTGACCAGCAACGCAAAACGGAGTACTTTGCGTTATGATGGGTAACGCGAAGTCCATTGAAAACAATGAGTTTGTGTTACTCCGTCTTCCCAAATCACTATTCCACCAATTCTTAAGGCAAAGTACATTGAAAGCAAAGTACTTCACCTCACTTTGCCTTGTTTTTAAGCTCCAAAGGTGAAGTTTGCAGTGATTCATGGGATTTCGGGTCACATGGGCTCTAGATTGTTCTGCACAGCCTCAGTTCGGGGTAGAGTGTGTAGGAAGCTGCAGGAGACAGTCTGCTCTGAGAGCTCTCTGGAATTCAAACCTTCTAAAAGCTGTTAAAAAAGCCTTTTGAGTCTTTTTTAGCTGAAACTTTAGTTCATCGGTTGTAGGAAACCCTCCTGTGCTCATATCATCGAGCGTTTATTGTTTGTGTGTGGATTTTGAATATTATGTACAACATTCAGTCTGCATACTGAGAGACCGTGGAAGTGTGCTTTGGAGGAGGGGTGTATGTATGGTGTAGGTAGATAACTTGGAGAAAAACAGTTTTTCTGTTTTGATGATATTTTTCTTATGATTGTGTTAATGTACACACAGTAATATTTTCAATAATTTTTTCCATTTTTTTGCTGATTGTTGTGGTGTATCAGTGCATAATTTTAGTTTGTTTAAAATATGTGGTTATATTACTGAAGTTTTAAATTTGCTACGCATTACTTAGTGTGTGTGTGTGAGTGTGAGAATGTGTGTGACCAGAGACCTTTTATTGTGCCACATAGTAATTTCAGCAATGTGAACCTGCTATCCACTGCAGCTGTGTGATCTTTGTACTTCTTTGTGGTATCTTTACTGGTACTAGTAATAGTGACTGTTACTGCAGCAGTGCAGTTTGCAGTACACTGTTCCTCCACGGCCCAATTCGAACCGGCAAAGGTATTCTTATCCAGATTTAAATTTCTGATGGTGAGCACTGGTTAGGTGTTGTGCCTTTGTATTGTAAGCCTGTTTTGTAGTATCTCTCCAGGTTTCACCACCCCACCATTGTACTCGTTGATCTGTGTTTTTAAGTTGGGGAGTTTTTTTAAGATACAGCTCATCAGGGAAGTACAGCCATAGGCATTCGCATTCCCAATAAAGTTTCATATTGGTTAACTCACACCATCAACACAGAATCACGTTCTTCATTATCATGATTCACAAATCAGATCACGTCATGAATCACAACATTAATTTTTTTTCTAGTTACTTGGATGTATTGTAAGCCTGTTTTGTATTATCTCTCCAGGCTTCACCACCCCACCATTGTACTCATTGATACATGTTTTTAAGTCTGGGAGTTTTTTTAAGATACAGCTCATCAGGGAAGTACAGCCATAGGCATTCACATTCCTTCCTCTACAGCATGTGAGTTACAGTACTATAAGTAGTGGTGGGTGAAGTGGCCCCAATTCGCTCCATGAAGTGATTCACGGAGTAACGCGGAACCCGCAGGGTACTTTGCTTCATAATGAGGAATGCGAGGTCCATTGAAACCAATGACTTTGTGTTATTCCGCCTTCCCCAAACCACTTCTCCACCAATTTCAAGGTGAAGTACATTTGAAATCAATGTAATTCGCCTCACTTCACCTTGTAATTGAGCTCCAAATGAAATTCTGCAGTGATTCATGGGATTGCAGGTCACAAGGGCTCTAGATTGTTCTGCACAGCCTCAGTTCTGGCCTGGGTAGTGTGTGTAGTGGTAGCTGGAGACAGTTTACTCTCAGAGCTCTGCAATTCAAAACCTCTAAAAGCTGTTTAAAATGCCTTTTTGAGTCATTTATTTTGCTCAGAATTTACTAGGAAACCCACCTGTGCTCATATCATCAAGTGATTATTGTTGCGTGTGAATTTTGAATGTTAATTTACAACAGTCAGACTGTGCACTGTGAAGTGTGCTTTGGGGGAGGGGTGTATTTGTGGTGTAGGTACATTAACTGGGAGGAAAAAGGCAGTCTTTCTGTTTTGGTTATCTTTTTCTTGTAAAACTGTGTTAATGTGCACACAGTAATATTTTCAATAATTCTTGACATTTGTTTGCTGATTGTTGTGGTGCAGCAGTGTATAATTTGTCTGTTTAAAACATTTGGTTATATTACTAAAGGTTTTCAATTTGCTACGCATTACTTATAATGTATGCGTGAGTGTGTGTGCAATGCGTGCCATTAAATCAGACACCTTTTGTTGTGCCATAGAGTAATTGCAAAAGTGTGAACCTGCTATCCACCGCACCTGCATTAATTTTTTATACTGCCTTGTGGTATCTTTACTGGTAGTGGATTGTTACTGCCGTGCACTAATCCCCCAACTGGCAAAATGTATTCCTTTCCAGATTTGGATTTGTGTCTTGTGTGCACTACTTAGGTGGTGTTGTGCCTTTTCGTATGCATCCCTTGAGTGTGCAGTGCAATCTTAATTTGTCTGTGTGTTTGCAGTGCACCATTAAGTCTGGGAGACTGCATTTCTTGTTACACTCTCATTTCACTTTGTCAGCACTGCGGAATTTTCTGGACACAAGACAGTAGCATTTCATCAGCACTGGGGAATCTTCTGGAGTCTGGACACAAGACAGTAGCATTTTGGGAATGCACATTAATTCTGGTGACTCTGTGACCACTGCACGCATAAATGAGTGCACCATTAATTCTGAGAGACTTTGCATTTCTTGTTATGCTCTCATTTCACTTCATCAGCAATGGGGAGTCTTCTGGACACAAGACAGTAGCACTTTGGGGATGCATATTAATTCTGATGACTGTGTGGGTGGGGTGCTGCCAATATTGTTGTCACTCTGCCTTACTTTACGTTTAAAGTGGAATGACAACGTGAAGTATTAATAACAAGCGTAAGTGAATATTTCCTATGGAGTACTCTCATGAGTAAAGCGCCTGGGCACAAAGTGGCCACTGGCTTCTGCACTTCGCAGGGTGGATTTTAAAATCCCTGCATCACTACCCACGGGTTATAACGGCGAAGTATAACCCTGTTTCTCAGTGGGAGAAAACAGTCCCCAGTTATTACACGGCAATTAAACCGTTTTGTCATGAAATATTTTGCAGATGTCACATACTGCATGTTACTGCATTGCATCATGGCTGGCACTGCTGTAATTGCTAATTTTGGCATGTGTAGGGTCTGTTTAATAATGGAAAGTCTTTTGCCTGTGGTTCACTAGATAGCCCACATCCCACAAAACCCCAGAGCCCTGCCTGCAGATATTACAAAAGTCTGTGACTTCAGCCCCTATGGACTCATCATATTATGCCTTTTGTGAGTGCCATCCAGGTATTGTATCTGTGTGGCATTTGGGCCTCCAGCCCTTCATCAATTTGATTTCCTTTTACTTGGATTATCCTTCCTCCCTCATTATTTCACTGTTACAGATCCTACTACAACCTTTGCAGCTGTCTGCTGTTTGTTTTACCAACTCGCTGAGCACTGTGGCCAGTTGTCCCCATTCTCAGCTCATTCTGAACTCAACAGCTTTCAATTGCCACTAACCTTTTGTGACCTCATTGTTTCCTCTATGCACCTGACACCCTGAGCTGCTCCCCTCATGTAGTGACATGCCAGCATTCCCTAGGTATCAGTTTGCAGAGCATTTGCAGGCATTCATTTGTTTGCCATAGCTATATCCCATATATGTGTAATTTTCTCAGTGGAACCATATTTGTATATCTACACATGCAATATGCTCATGTCATCACACTGCACTCTGACCCTTCCAACTCCTCAGGGTCTCCAGAGAAAATTACAGTTCTTCTAAGCATTCTCTGCTACCTCCCTTACCGAAATACAAGGTGGTGACCACTCTCAAATTATTGACTGCTCAATAACTGGACATACCCTTCACTGCCTAAGCAAAAAAGAAATGTCTTTTGGACCTGTATTCCACTGCACTGCTATCAACAATAAACCTTCTTCTACATCCTCTTCACCTCAAGCTCCTCCATTTGACAAACTTCAGGTTCTTGCACTAGCAATGCACTTGTCTGGATCTCACCTCAAAACCAAAGTGTCATCAATTGAAGCTCACCTCACTTCTGAGGCATCTACTACCATCATTACTACCACTGCTCCTACTACTTCTCTTCTATCTACCAGTCCTGTCAAGCTTACAGTAGTCTGTAACACCTTATGAAGGACATTTCAGATAGAAAAGATAGAAAATATGTTAATTTTATTGCCCCTATAGTAGCGTTACATGATACCATTGAGAATAGGGTCATCTCATGTAGGGATATTTCTGTTATTCTCAAGGAGACCAAAAATTCTGACTGTTTAAGAAACTGATCAATCCCAGATTGATGGAAGCCTTTAGTATATACCATGACATCTTCTGTAGTGCTTTTCCATTAAGGAGAGAAGAGCTACTTCCTCTGCTGCAATGATCTGGGAGGCCTATAAGGCTACCCTAAGGGGACAAATCATAAGCTTTGCGACCCATAAGAAAAAGTTGAGAGTAGGAGGCACTGCAGCTGGAAAACCAACTGAAAGAAAAAGAGGCAGAATATAAAAACAACCCAAGGAGGCTAAGAAATTACAGTCTGGTGGCAGAGCTGACCAGACTCAGAATTCAGCTTAATACCCTTGCCACCAGATGTGCTGAAATACAGATCAGACGAACCCAACACAAGTACTGAGCAGAAGGAGAGAAAGCAGGGAAGTTTCTAGCCTATAGGCTAAAAAAAAGGCAAGCAGACATATTCAAGGGCTTAAGAATGATGTGGGGAAGATGGTATATGATCAGCAGGAAATCAATGACACCATGGCTAAATTTTACCAACACTTGTACACATCACACGCAGAATAGGATGTGGACAGTTTTCATGGTTTCATGGACAACCTGCTCCTGCCCACCCTGTCTACTGCACAAAAGCAAGAATTGGATGCACCACTTTCAGTGATGGAACTGAGCAAGGCTATTTTAAGTATGGTTTCTCACAAAACCTCAGGGAGTGATGGGTACCCTGTAGATGTTTACAAGCTTGTACATCAGGAAGTGACAACTCCCATGCTAAAGATGTTGCAGGAAGCCCACTTCGCAGGAGAATTACCACCCTGTCTGAGGGAGGCCTTGATTACCATACTGCCAAAAGAGGGAAAAGATCACACGATCCCAGAGAACTACAGGCCAATCTCCTTAATCAACACTGATGCCAAGATACTGGCAAAGGCCTTAGCAGCTAGGATGGAAAAAATCCTGCCAGACATTGTCCATCCCTCTCAGGTTGCCTTTGTTAAGGGGAGACATAGTTCTGACCATGTTAGAGCCCTGGTTACTCTGATACAGGGGGTGGCAGAACTCCTCACTCCTGCTGCATTTGTAATGATAGACTTCAAAAAAGTCTTTGATTCGGTAGAGTGGGAGTACCTGCACGCTGTACTGCAGCAGTATAACATAGGGCCATATTTTTCCTCATGGATATTTACACTGTATAAGGGACCTGTAGGTAAGGTAATTACTAACTCCACACTGTCCCTCCCTTTCCAGCTCCACAGGGGCACTAGACAGGGCTGTCCCCTCTACCCATTACTCTTCGTTCTGGCCATGGAACCCCTGTCAGCAGCTATATGTATCCATCCAGAAATATGAGGAATACAGGTGGGGAACCAGGAGTATTATGCCAAACTATACACAGATGATTGTTTGATCCAGACTGGTGACATTAAGGGAAGTTTACAACCCATCCATCGTACCCTAAATGCTTTTGAGAATATCTCTGGCCTTCGCATCAACATAGCCAGGTCAGAGGTACTTCCCTTAAACCCGCTTGCCTCTTCAGACATGATCAACGCCTCGGGTCTCAACTGGACTCACTCTGAAATTAAGTATCTGGGGGGTCAAACTATCCCCAGATCTGCCCAACCTGGTGGACAAGAATATTACAACAGTTTTGACCCAACTATCTAAAGACATACAAAGGTGGGAGTGCTTGCAACTGTCTATGGCAGGGAAAATAGCCACCATAAAACTGTTTGCACCTAAGGTATACTACCTGGTTTTTCCACCTCCCCATAATGCTCCCCAAAGGTATGGGTGCATAAATTCCATGCATTGATGAGCAAATACCTTTGGGGTCCTAGGAAGCCAAGGTATAGCAGAGCCAAGTTAAGAGCCCCCTGGACCAGGGGAGGCTGGAACCTGCCAGACTTTAGCATATACTCTCAAGCATTTCTAATAGCTAACTGTGCAGAGGGATGAGGAAATACCCACCCCCCAGGCCTGGGTGAACATAGAGGGGGCTGTTCTAGGAGGCTCTTCTCCATTCTGCTACCTAGGACACACCCTCCCAAAGAAAGCATAGGTGTGGCTGACAATTAAAGCCCACCACCAGGGCTGGCAAAACTTGGGAAGGTTGACTCACAGATGTCTAGGCATTGGCCTTCATTCCCCATTGTGGAACAACCCACATCTACGTATAGAACACAACACTTTTCAGTGGGATGCATGAAGGGAACACCAGCTAAACATTTTCCAGGACTTGGTGCAGGAGGAAAATAAAACATTTGTCTCTTTCCAATACCTAAACAACCAGTACCAACTGCCCAAGGAATGTTTCTATCAATATTTACAGCTCAGGAGTCTATATCTCAAATTATCCAGGTCCCACTGCACATGCATGGGTAAAGCACAAAGCCTAAGTCACCCAGGGACAAATTCCCTCTGTCAGTCTGGATTCGGCAGGAAAAAGGCCTAGCATGAAGAATTCAAGGGTGGACCAGAGATTCTGCACCAGACCCCTCTTGACCAGCCAAATCTAGATGGGAAAAATTGCTGCGAATCCAAATTACCCCCCAGTAATGGGGCAGCTGTTGGAAAATAGCACATAAGGCACGTGTAAACAAACCAGCGAAGTCTTCTTATCAGAAACAAGGTCATGCACCTGTAATACCGAACTCTCTTCCAGCTTAAAATAATGGGGCTGATTCCCCACAACAATTGCTGAGATGCACAGCACCAGATGTTGATCTGCTTCATATCCTATGGCAATGTGAGCCTCTATTGGTTGTATGGAGCAAAGTGATACAGTTCTGCTCCCAAATCCTTGCTCACAATCTGCCCCATTCTTCCAGCTTCTGGTTGCTGGTAATAGTCCCAGAAGATAGCCAGATCAGTAGCATGCAGATGCTATGGATCACTCAAGCCTCAGCTGAATTCTCAAGGATCACTTTAAAGAAATGGAGAACCTAAGAAGTCCCGGTATTCCAAGTCTGGTTGAATGCCATGGAATCACTAGTCTCCCAAACCCGTCTTACTCATTTTGCTTAGAATACCTGCTGAGTATTTCAAGATATCTGGGCCCCCTACCTGCATGGTATTAATCAATCCTCCCCTCTCAAGATGGTAACAGACACCAAAGACCTACTGAAACCGCCATGAACCTATATTATTAATTGGTCAGATGTTTGTACTGCTTTGAATGGTTTGATAACAGTGTGCTTATTTGTCAGCTTCTTTCTGTAAACATGAAGTCACCTGTTGTGACAAATGTGTGTTTGTTTATATCTGTTGATTTCAATGACCACTGCTGTAACTTTATAATGCCTCAATAAGAAGATTAACTGCAAAGAAAGGAGAGAAGAGCTAGATCTGTATGTATACAGTACTGTAGTACTTCTCTTAAACCCTCTGGCACCAAACCCTCCCAGTCTTTTTTTTCATTTTTTCTCTGTACTTCGCCATAGTGCTTAGCTATCCACCTTAGCCCACTAAAACTGCACCCCACCACCCTCCTATTGCCTCGCCACCCCCGACTGCCTAGCCCACACTACTGGCTCTTCCTGCCTCGCTAAAAATGCTTTGGCTTAGTCCCCACCACCTGTTCCTGCTCACCTCACCCTCCTTTTCCCTTTATGCAACTCCCCTCCGCCTACCCTACCCCTCCACCTACTCTCACCTTTCTATACTACTACCCGAAACATTGTACCGTGGCTTTTACTCTGGAAGTCTTAAACAAACATCACCCAATTAATACCTGGGTGCAAAAAGCCATATTTCCTAATTGGAAACTGCCACATCATTATAACTCACTAACGATCACCCTCTACTGGGACTCCAGAAGACAATCCAAGCATCTTAAAAAGTGCAAGCAGAAACTCACTCCAACCTATTATGAACTACAAATGACATCGCTGAAACTCCTGCTCCTCCTACTTTTAATATCTGGTGGGATACACCCAAACCCTGTTCCTGTTGCGCTGAAGCCGACAAAAACAGGGAAAGTTGGTAGTGGTCTCTCCATTGTCACTCTAAATATCTGCAGCCTCCTTCCCGAATTGGCATCTCTTCAAACTCTCGCTGGACAAAAAAACTCTGATATACTAGCCATTGTGGAAACCTGGCTATCTCCCAGCACCCCGGATCATGCGGTCTCACTTGAAGGCTACAATCTTTTCAGACTCGACCGGGCAAGCAAGAAAGGTGGGGGCTGTGCTATCTACATAAAGGACAACCTCTCCTGTCAACGCGGCAGCTCCACCCCCACAAGTACGCAGCTGCAACTCCTCCCTATCAAACTGCTTCTTGGTGCACAAAACAAAGTTCTCACAGTGGCCGCAGTCTATATCCCTCCAAAAGACCACCGTGCCAGTATTAAGTCTGTACTTGATTTTGTTAGTATGCAGCCCTCTGAAAATGAGCTCCTCCTCCTCCTCGGGGATTTCAACATAAACTGGCTCGCCTCTGACACTGGCTCTTACAAAGATGACATCCTAGCAGCAAACCTGACTCAGATGGTAACCCCCACCGGAAAAATTACAAAACTGGTACAAGCACCCTTATTGACTGGGTTCTCACAAATCACCCTGACGGATAAAAACATTATAAGTCCTCTCGACTCCCTCAGTGACCACTCCCAGTGTCCTGTACCTGGTCTAATAAATTTCTCAAGCCACCCCCAAAGTTATAACAAGCAGAGTATTGCCTTATGGGAATCTTATCAAGTTGAAAACCCATCTCCTACAACAGGACTGGACGCCAATCCTTGAATCAACTGATATTAATACCGCACTAGAATACTTCATTAAATCTTTCAACTCTGCATGAGACTTATCGCCTCAGTAAAAAACGTAAATCAAAGCGCCATCAAATCCATGGATTACTGCCAAACTACTTGCCGAGCTCAAGGTTCGGGACCACCTCTGGGCAGTTGCCAGAGACACAGGCTCACCTCATGATACCCTAAAATACAAGCAGGCACGAAATAGATGTACCTCACAAATTAGGCAAATGAAGAGCGCTATTTCAAAATGCCCTTGAATCCACCTGGGGTGATGGAAGAGCTTTTTGGGACAACATCCGAAACATAATGGGTAAACAATCAAAATTGTCACCTACCATTATGAAAGTTGATGGATCCACCACTCTTGACCCAAAGTCTATTGCAGATGCGCTAATAAGACATTCACAGACCTTAGTGGGGTCCTCCCCAGATTTCTTCTCGGACTTACCTGTGCCTAGCCTAGTATCACAAAACACCCCTCGTGACAAACCACAATTTTACTTCAAGAAAATCAAAGTGCACAAGCACACAAAGTACATAAGAAAGGCCTGCTCAAATCCAGAACAAGTAGTGACACGCTAGATCTAAAAATCCTGTCTCTCACCCTGGATGAAGTAATTCACCCCCTGCAAAATTCTTAATCTGTCACTTTGCCCAAGTCAATTTCCCAACAAATGGAAATCTGCCATAGTTACGCCAGTGCACAAAGGGGGACAAAACCTCAACAGGAAACTATCGACCAATATTAATACTCCCTCCCTCTCAAAGCACTTGAGCGAATAGTGGCAGACCAACTCTCTGATTACCTGGACAAATACAATACTCTGTAATCAACAGCACGGCTTTAGGAAAGGACATAGTACAACAGCCTTACTTGATTTCTCTGGAGAAGTCCACTCAGCCCTGGACAAAGGGTGCCAAACAGGTGCAGTCTTTATCGATCTTACAAAAGCTTTCGACACAGTCCATCATGGCCTACTTACCTCCCTACTTTCTAGCCTAGGCCTGGCCGAAGGTCCTTGTGCTTGGGTAAAAAGTTACCTGTCCAATCAGTCACAGGCTGTAAAAATCTCTAATGAACTCTCTGACTTCAAACCAGTTCTCTCGGGTGTACCACAGGGATCAATTCTTGGACCGCTCCTCTTTAGCCTGTTCCTTAACTCCCTCCCAGATATCTGCCAGGAGAAATAATCTTATCTGATGATGCTGTAATTCTCTCTTCCACAAGGATCCAAACTCCTACAAAAAGCCTGCAACTTGCTTTCTCTAGTGTTGAAAGGTGGTTCCTGGATAGTAAACTTGTGCTAAACCACAATAAAACAAAAGCCATGCTCTTCTCCAATCACCAAAACAAAAATAGGCATACTCCACTCACCATACAAACCTCTGCGGGAATTACACTGGACCAAGTAAACACTTTCAAATACCTTGGCATCACTTTTGACCAAGGGCTCACCTTTGCAACCCACATTGACAACACTGCGAAAACAGTGAACCAACGCCTTGGAATACTATTCCGTAACAGTCAATTTCTAAATCAAGTGGCATTGAGAATAGCTATACAGAGTTCCATAATCTCAATCATTGACTATGGCCATTATTTATGGCTCAGCTACCTCCACTGCTCTAAGGCGTATCTCAATCACTCTAAATAAGGCCTGCCAGCCTCAATAGGGGCTCAAAGACTGACTCACACGTGTGATCTGTACTATGAATCAGGCTGGTTGAACCTATCAAATCATCTTATTTATCTCACCTGCACAATGGCAAAAAATCTATCTTGGGACTGACTCCATTATGTATTCAAAACCTACTCCGACTGAATCCTGGCTCACGACCCTCCATCAGATCTGAACGCCAACCTTTCCTGGTTCCGAGATGCCGGATTTCACAGGGACAAAGATCTTTCGCATACAGGGCCCCGACGTGGTTCAATGCGCTTAGTCCACCTACTCTATCCTCAACCTTGCTTGAAGCTTTCAAATCCATGCTCTATGCCCACCTCACCACCACTAGTAACTGTGATTGCGCTAGATAAAGACTACTACTCCTCATGTCCATCCTCACATCTGAGGCCTCTTCCTCCCTGACTAATGAACCCTCTGGTACCTCTACTACTTCCTGTCTCCCACCCAAACTCACTCCCCCTTTTTCCTGTCCCCTCTCACTTACTCTCCCGCTCACCACCTTTCCCTCCTCTCTAGCCTCCTTTTGGCGCCTAATGATCACCCTCTCCCTGGAAGTTTCCTTAACCTCGAAATTGTCTACTCGCTTGAACCTGTTATAGCTTGTTTTTCTATGAAACTTAAAAACGTTACTGCCTTAAACTGTTAATAGCAAATTTATGATGTAACTTTCCTGTCTGGTTTTACCTGTAATGTGTATCGTGCTTTGTTAAATGTTCTTTGTGACGTGGAACCTTTGTAAAAGAGCCCTGGCTCAAAGGTATTAATTCCTAGACTAATAAACTAAACTAAACTAAACTAAACTATATCTCATCATGGATCTAGCTGTTCACTATGGTGAAATATTTTTGACTACCATTCAGCATTTTCAGCAAAAGCAGCAGTTTATCACCTCCATTTTAATACCAAACTCAACTGGGCTTCATTGGATAAGCGAGCAAAAACTTGGTTACTTGGTCCGACGAGACATAGGCCAGTTGGCCCATCAATATGTCTCCCATTCCGAGTAGGTGTTTTAATGTCCTCTAGCTGACAAAATGAAGTTATCTAATTCCTTCTTAAAACCATCAAATGTAGTCATGTTTACAAGTGCGGAAGGGAGCTTGCTCCACAGATGCACAGATCTTATTGTAAAATAGTGCTCTCTTTTTTGTGTTCTCACTCTTAGGAGATCTAATTGTTTGTTGTGTGACCTTAAATGTGTTTGCCTATTTAAAAATGTTAGCCCACATAGGCTCATCAGTTCCAGACCATTTAAGATGTTGTATAATAACAGGAGGTCACCTGTCATCCTTCTTTCCTCCAAACTAAACAGTTTAAGTGATTTTAGTCATTCTTGATAACTCATAGCTTGCATCCCTCTAATTAGTTTTGTCATTTTCCTTTGAACCTTTTCAATTTGTGCTATGTCTTTTTTTAAATAGGGGTTCCAGAATTTCCAATTGTTTAACCAGGAGAGGATTTCAGAATGGTGATCCATAATCTAACTGCTGGATTATGTATGTCTTGTATAGTTGCAAAATACACTGTAGAGTTCTAGATACAAAGGTACATCGAATCGAGCTAATCAGGCTGTTTGTAGTTTTTAATACTTTTCTACAATGACCAGTGGAAGAAAGTTTATTATTGATCAATATTCCCAAATCCCTTTCACTAGTGACTGCTTTTAACTCAATTCAATCAAGATAATATATAAATTATTTACTCCCCTTTCCAAAATGTAGCACAGTGCATTTTTGTGGCTTGAACTTCATTTTGTTTACAGATACTCAGACCTCAATGTGTTTCAGATCTCTAGCCAGAGACAATACATTTTCCATGGTATCAGTCTCACCGACGAGCTTAGTATCATCTGTGAACTTTGTAATTTTGTTGGCGATATTTGTATTCATGTCTCTTATGTAAAGGCCAAAAAGTATAGGCCCCAACACCAAGCCCTGAGGAACGTCACTGCACACAATGCCATCAGATGACAGCTGCCCATTTATTTTTACATGCTGTACTCTATCTGTTAGCCAGTTATTGAGCCACCTAATCAAATTGGTGTGAAATGCTATATTTTGTATTTTTTTTTATTAAGAAGTAATGGGGGATGGTATCAAAAGCCTTTCCGAGATCCAAAAGGATCATATCCATAGGTTTGCCCTCATCAGTACTTGCACTAACTGTTTTGTAAAAAGTGATAAGATTAGTAGTGCAAGAGAGTCCTCTTCAAACTCCATGTTGTGAGTTGTCATGTAATCCTAGAATTTTCATTTCTTCTTCTATGATTTGTTTTAGAAGTTTTTCCATGACTCTCCCACACACAGAAGTAAGGCTTATGGGCCTTTACTTTTTAACTTCACCCCTATTTCCTTTCTTGTGGATAGGGACCACTGTGGCTTTTTTCCAGTCCTTCAGGACCACCCCACTTGCTTGAGACCTATTAAATAGTAATGTTAATGGGAAGCATAAATAATCAGATATTTTTTTAAGTATCCTTGGGTGGATGTTATCAGGGCCCGGTGAGGTGTTTATTTTAATATCATGTAGTATGGCAAAAACATCACTCTCTGAAAAATAATCCCTTAACACAGTAATTTTTGGGAACATTTCTGGTGTCAGTTTCTTTATTAAATACAGAGCAGAAATATAAATTAAAGGCCTGTGCTGTGTCCCTGTTGTCAGATATTATTTTTCCATTGACCAACAAGGGACCAGAATTTTATTTGTATTTTTATTGTTATTTATATTGGAACAAAATGCCTTATTATTACCCTTGGAGTGCGTTTAAATTCAAACTGGATTTTACCACCTTTATCATTTTTTTAAGTGTCCTTTGTTCCTTTTTATATTTATTTTTAGCTGCTTCCATTTGATTGATTTTTTGATGCTTATATGCCTATTTTTTCTTTTTATCTGCTTTAGTATTGATTTAGATAACCAAGGGGAAATCTTACCTTTCTTACTGTGTTTTTTCTTAATGATTATATCTTTTCTTTCAGGGGCTAATATTATGTTTTTAATCTTATCCCAACACTCCTCCACATCCAAATTCTCTAGCATGGGTGTCCAATCATAATTTGCCATAGTGTCCTTGATTTTATCCCAGTCTGCATGGCTATAATCTCTAAAAGTACTGTTATTTTGAATTTTAAAGTGACAGGTTTTTATGGACCATTTGATCATACTATGATCACTAGTACCCAAAGGACTGTCAATTGAAATGTCAGAAATTTGATTTTCCATGTTAGTTATCACCAAGTCTAAGATGTTTTGCTCTCTTGTAGGTTCTTTAACAAGTTGTTCTAGTCCAATAGTTCTCAGTCTTTGCCATAGTGAGCCTCCCCCAAGTCGTGGAAAAGATCTTGAGCCTCCCCATAGAAAAATAGCATACTTTGCACAGTTCATCAGGAATAAAGTGAAACTTCTTTGAGTAGTTGGTTCTCACTTATTCATCTTATTGACCCTCCCCCCGTAAACCTACTTGCTCTGCTATTTTGATTCTCAAACAGTTGTTACCCCTTGTTGCGACACTTCATGGTCAGACTGCTTTCTCATTCTGTTTACCTTCTATCTGGAATAACCTTCCTACCACCTCCGTCCCCCCGTTCTGTCTTTGGCAGCTCCTGCTCTTGTACTAGTACCTCTGCTAGAAGCCTTGTATGTGGGCTGTTATGCTGGGCTGTTCTGCCACAATCGTAATTGGTCAAGTGTTGCCTCTCACTATTTGATTATGGTCTCGGCTGTCTCTATTGTTCATTTTTGTACTGCTTGAGTACTTGCAGTTACCTTTGAATTGTATTCACTGCCACCCTTCCCCAGGTTCATCTGTAATAAGCCTTAGCTCAGTGTACCTTTCCTAATCACCAATATGTAAATAAATACATAAATTGCCCTGTTATCCTCTTTCATTTTGCCTCATCCCTTCACACAAAATATCTTGAACTCAGAATTCAAATACTACTTTTTCAGACTTGCTTGAGCCTCCCCTGGAACGGGTTGGGGCCTCCCCAGGGAGGCTGGCCTCACCATTTGAGAAACCCTGTTCTAGTCCATCTGAAATGATTAGATCAACTAAATCCCTTTCAAAAACAGAGATTCCTTGCAGATTGTCCCAGTCAATGCCTGGGGCACTAAAATCTCCCATTATTATTACATCCCCTAAAGCAGATGCTGTATTAATTTCATTGATTAGTGAATCACAATAATCTTTACAGCACTAAGGAGGTCGATAACAATTTCCCAATATGATCCTGGGTCTATTTTAAATTTCAATTTGTAAACACAAAGTTTCAGTTTGTTCATTTGATGGACAAGTTACATCCAAGAGATGACATGTTATGGTATTGGCAACATAGCAACATACCCACTTTATGGAAAGGTTGGTACCCAGGGATCCCATTTATCTATTCTTTTGATACATCCCACCAAGTTTCATTAATAATTGCTATATCTATGGCTTTATTGACTAGTTATGTTTCAAGTTCAGCTTTCTTAATTTGATTTAAACTTCTAACACTTGCTAATAAAAGATTGCATGCTCATAAGTATTCTTTTTCATGCCATCAAGATTAATATTGTTCCCCATGTCCCCCATCATATTTAATTTAAAGTACTGTGAATGATTGTTTACTTGGTATACTTGAACCCCTTCTGCTCAAGTGCAGCCCATCCCAGCTAAACAATCCGAGGTTGTCATTAAAGGTTTCCCAGTGCATTATACATTTGATGCTACTTCTGAGGATCCATTTGCACAACCATTCATTTACAGATTTCATTTTTTGCATCCTTGCATTACTTGCCCTAGGGACAGGAAGTATTTCAGATAGAATGATTTCACACCAAAGGTTGTGTAGCATTTCACTCAGGCTGATGTACTCTTTCTTTATATCATCACGACTTGACTTATTAATATTATTAGTCCCTGCATGTACTATAACCAGTAGACAATCTCCTGCATTCCTGATTATATTAGGTACCATGTGTGATGTCTTTAATAGTGGCTCCCTGAAGCTACTACATGTGCGAGATTCTTTGTCAGGGTTACAAATGTGTCTATTAGTGTGTTTAATAATAGAATCTCCTAAGACAAACACTTAATGTTTGTGGTTGAGTGTGACCTCATTTTGATGATTAGTATCAGCTTGACCCTCATTTTATTGTACATTTTGATGATTTATATCCGATTAACTCTCATTTTGTTCTTCCTTGTCTACTGTTGTGCTAGGGATATTTTCTATGTTGCTAGTAGTGATAAGGCTAAACTTATCTATATTCATATTTGCTTCATTTAAAGTATTTCCATCAGTCATTTGAATAAATGGTTCAAAACTGCTTAACATTTTGAGCTTAAAAGCCATTGGTTTGCGTCCTTGCTTTAGATTTCTCCTATGCACAATAGTCCATTCTTCTTCTTCTTCATCTGAGGAAACAACTTCCTCTGCCACTGTAGCTCTTTTCCTATTAGAAAATAAGTTTTCATTTACACTGGCATCTGATCTGCTAGCATTCATTTGTGCTTTCTCAGTGTCTGGGATCTGCTTAAATAGCAAACTACTGTCATTTGTTTGCACTATATTAGGAATATTTGTGGTAGACTGGTGTTTAGACATAGTAGAGGTATTTATGTTATTAACTGCTTTAATGTTGGAGGCCATCTCTTGCTGATGTTGTTCTATTTTATTTAATTTAGTATAGAACCTTTTATATCCTCAAGCAGCACACTATTATAATTCATTTATCACACACAAATATGGTATGGGTTGGTGCAGTGGAAGCAGGTTTGTACATGTCACATTTAGTACCTTTAATATCCAGTTCACTGTCCAGAGTCATGGTAGTGGATGCTATGGTGTATTTATTTAAGAATCAGCACAGCAAATGAAATAGTAGTTAAAGTAGGGACTGAAGAAGTAATGTTGTCAGTGGTTGTCCCTTGAACCTAAGCACAAAGTATACTGCTTTAATGTACAGTCCACTGAAGAGATATAGCTGTCCAAAGGGAATCCTTATAGTATTTATTTAACACTCCTAAGAGTGTTTAAACAAGTAACATACTACCTGACTTACGCTCTATGCAATATTTGCAGACAGACTACCTGTTTCTGCCACCAACAGTATTACTGAGCTAATTTAGAAATTAAATGGATGTGTTTGTCCACTTACTTCACTGTGTATTTTGTAGTTCAGCTTAGGTATGTGGCACCTTTCCAGCCTTCCACACCGGACACGCCTGACATGCACAAACACGCTTGTTTTGGCACGCATCACTGAGCACGGCTATGCACACACCCTGCATGAAGTCACCCCACTCGCTATGAGGCTTCCCTTAAATGTAGCATGAACCAGAAATCACCCGCAGTCACATGACACCACTCAGTACACTAACAAGCCACAAACAGAATAAAAACAAAAAGTGGACCTCAGCTGTTATTGTCTGCACAGAATAGACTACTGCTGTCTGTAGTGTGAAAAAACTGGTGCAGTTGTCTGGCAGTAATAGTTCATAGGTGCATCCCCATAAACTACAAAAACACACCCCTTCCTCCCTCTACACTGCAGTTGGTGCTGATGTAATACAGCTGAGCTTCTGGCTCCTATACATGCATAAAAAAATCAAAAGTGTTCTACAACAGTGCCTCTTGCTCTATCACTAAGCTTTCATCTGACACACAGAGAGACACCTATATGCAGGTTTCAAATTGCCCCACTCACTGTGGAGCTTCCCTTAAATGTAGCATGACCCGGAAGTCACCCGCAGTCACGTGGCACCATTCACTACACTAACAAGCCACAAACAGAATAAAAACTAAAAAGTGGACCTCAGCTGTTATTGTCTGCACAGAATAGACTATTACTACTGTGTGTAGTGTAAAACTACTGGTACAGCTGTCTGGCAGTAGTAGTTTGTAGGAGCACCCCCACAAACTACAAAAATACACCCCTTCCTCCCTCCCTCTACACTGCAGCTGGTGCTGATGCAATACAGCCGAGCTTCTGGCTCCTATAGATGCATAAAAAAATATCAAGTGTTCTACAACAGTGCCTCTAGCTGTGTCACTCAGCTTTCGGCTGACACACAGAGAGACACCTATATGCAGGTTTTTAAATCGAGAAAACAAAAACAGGGCAGCTCTTTGAGGATTGTTGTGCTGCAGATACAACACAAGATTCAAAACAAAGGCCAGAAAGTCCAGCACCAAGAATCACAAGGCTACAAAAAGCTAAATCCAAAATAGCTTTATTAAATGCACGTACCACAGTCCTGAGTTACTTTACCTGTTCACCAACAGTTCAGGACATTGTATACCATGAAAAACCATCAAGTTCCAGTGTGAAATGTTGGTGGAATGGTGGAGTAACTGAGGGTTGTGGTATGTGCATTTAATAAAGCTATTTTACATTTGTCTTTCTGTAGTCTTTTGGTTCTTCATGAAGAACTTTCTGGCCTTTGCTTCACTGGATAATAAACGGTTATGTTTTTATTTTACCCGACAGAAAGCTTTATCATGTTTCTTATATAGCTATATTATACATCAGGTTTCCTTATCACCCTTAATTGCTTAGGACTTCTCCTCATTTTCTTCTAAGTCATCATTTTCCTCCACAATGAAATCAGGGGATATTCTTTACTCTTACAAGCCATACAGACTCTAAAGGATGCAAGGTCATTCTGACATTAGACAGGACATTTGCAATAATTTCAATAAGTCCACATTCACTTAGTTATCCTGTTGTCTCCCAAAACTGTGCACACATTGTGGTGGTGCAAATGCAAAGTTAGTTTGCCACAATCCACTTCTAACAAGGAAATAAATGATTAATACACAGCCCTTCTTCTCCCCTCCATGCTCTGCAGCTGAAAGACCTTCTTTCCCAGCATCAAGACAATTGATTCTACTTGACTTTCACCCTAAGGTTATTATAGTCTGATTCCAGAATCTAAACTGCTCCTAGCCCTCTGGTCATCCTTCATAACCTCCTCTCAGCTCAGCAGGAACCAAATGCCATCTGAAACCCATTAATGCTGAAGTCTAAGAGGGTTATATGATTGACTCCATTTAGCATAGCTGCCCAGAAATTCACATACAAAAAGAGGTGCATAATTGACTTGCCTGCTCCCAGACATTCGACCATCCTGAGCGTCAGCATGCTAATCCCATCAGAAGATTACATTTTGTCTGGGCTCGTATTGATAATATCATAACCCTCAGCAAACCAGCTGGTCCAAGAGCTAGGTGTGCTTAGCCAGATACCTGGGACTGGATTTTCAAATGGTGACACAGGGCTTGCATTAAGCACTGCACCACAGCACTTTGAATCTGGCTGTGCACCAACAGCGTTTGCCATAACTGCATATGATTTTAGTAAGTCAGATGCAGTTGCAACAGTTTACCTAATTAACAGCAGCTTGCAAGAAATATTTGGGTGCAAGCCCCATGAAAAAGGTAACTGGGATTAATGCAAGCTAGACAAACAGAAAGCTGGTCTAACTTGTGGCAATCTGCACATGGGATAAAATCCTGATTGCCAGCTGGGTGAATGTCACATGCTTCGTGCGCCATATGTACAGCGCACACGGGACGTATGGCATTCACAAGCATTTGAAAAGCCTGCCCCTTATCTTCAGACTTATGCCAATGTATACAGTACTCGGGCATCTTTGTGGTGTCCAATGGGCCTCTCTCTTTTATTTTGTAGTTTGCCTTAAACTTAGAAACATAGAAATATAGAATATAGAACAAGAGACAGCGGAAGGAGACCAAGGGTCCATCTCGTCTGCTCATGTGTTCCTTGGACCTAGTCAGATCCCAGGACCTCACCCCCCCTTCTGTCTAATGCCTCCTGCACCTCCTGTTGCTTTTGATCTCGCATTAGCCCTGTCCCACCCCAGTTTGAATAATGTCACTGACTTTGCTTCCACTACCTCAGCTGGTAGTTTATTCCATGGTTCCATGACTCTTTCTGTAATACAGTGTTTCCAAAGCTCCTTCTTGAAGCCTCCCCCTTCAACTTTCACTCATGCCCTCTAGTGTCAGAGTGAGAGAATCTGTTCAACAAGTCAGAGGATGGCAACTTATTTATTCCTCTCAGGAACTTGCATGTTTCAATCATGTCACCCCGCTCCCTCCTTGTCTCCAGTGAAAACATATTAAATGCTTCCAGACGCTCCTTGTACGAGTGCCCTTGAAGGCCCTGAATCATTTTGGTCACTCTTTTCTGGACAGCTCCAACCTAATTTTATCCTTTTTTAGATGTGGACTCCAAAACTGGACACAGTACTTCAGATGGGGCCTTACCAAGGACCTGTGGAGTGGCAGTATCACCTCCCTTCTGCTGTTGAATCTCCTCCCTATGCACCTTAGCATTTTGTTGGCCTTGCTATAAGCTGTGTTGCATTGTCTGTTCTGTTTAAGGATGTTGCTTATGATGACATCTAGATTCCTTTCTTACTGAGTGGTGCTGAGCTGGACTCTGTTGAGGTAGTATTCTGTCCTTGGGTTCCCTTTACCCAAATGCCTCACCTTGCATTTCTTTGCATTGAACCTCAGCTACCAAACATTAGACCATCTTTCCAGCCTATGTAGGTCTTTTTGTATGTACCTAACCATCTCCTCGCTGTCTACTCTTCTTCCTAGCTTGGTATCATCCACAAATAGGGCAATTTTGCCCAGAATAACTATGCTGATATCACTGATAAAGGTGTTAAACGGGACTGGTCCTGACACTGAGCCTTGGGGCACACCACTAGTGATCGTGTCTTCATCAGACTCACCCCATTGGCCACTGCTTTCTGTTTTCTGTCCCTAAGCCAATGTCCTACCCAAGTGACTATGCTCTTGGCTACACCCAGATCCTTCAACTTTTTCAGCATGCGGTTGTGTGGCACCGAATCAATGGCTTTACTAACATCAAAGTAGAGGAGGTCCACTGGGTGGCCTCTGTCTAGTTCCCTAGTCACCGGGGCACAAAATGTGATTAGGTTTTTTTTGGCATGACTTTCCTGCCACAAACCCATGCTGCCTACCATCCTGCATACCATTCTTATCTAGGTACTCTACCAAGTCCTGTTTTATTAAGGTTTCCATCAGTTTCCCCACTACCTATGTAAGACTAACAAGTCTGTAGTTGCCCACTTCCTCCCAACTCCCTCCCTTCTGGAGAGGCACCACATCAGCTTTTTTCCAGTCCCCTGGCACTATCCCTTGTCTGGAGTGATCTGCTGAATAAATGTGCTACGGGATCTGCCAATTCACTTGCTAGTTCCCTTAGCACCCTCGGGTGTATTCCATCAGGCCCTGGTGACTTGTCCTCTCTGAGTTGATTCAGGGTCTCCCTTACCCTACTGCTGGTGATTGGTAGTGCTTCCATTTGTGGGACACCTTAGTCAGCAGCCTTAATGCCACTGTCTGGTACAGGGCCTATGTGTTCCTTAGTGAACACTGAGCAAAAAAAGTTATTCAAAACAGTGGCCTTCTGACTATCCTCCTCCACTATTCCATCACTGTCTTTGAGCCTAACTATTCCTCTTCTTTTCTTTCTTTTTTCTTGTATATACGAAAAATTGTTTGTTCCCCTTCTGCCAGCTGAAGCTCCATTGTGGCCCTAGCTGATTTCAGCATACTCTTTACTTTTTTGTTCTTCTGAATGTAAGCTTCCCATGCGTTATCTTCCTGGGTTCTTTTATAATTCCTATAGGCCTCCCTTTTGGCCCTAATTGTGGGCTTTACCTGGCTACTGAACCATGTTGTTGTTTTTTTTAAGTTCGTTCTTTTTTGTCACTGTTCTTATGCACATCCTGGTAGCCTCTAAAATGGCTAGTTTAACCAGCCCCCCTATATCTGCCACATCTAACTGCTCCTGTGTCCTTAACAGCCTGCTTCTAACTACTTCACTCATTTTGTCAAAATTGGCTTCTCTGAAGTTTAAAACCTCAGTCTTGGATTGTGATTTTTCTACTCCTAAGGCTAACTCAAACCACATAGAGTTGTGGTCACTGTTGGTAAGTGGCTCCCCAACCCTTGTAACACTTACTCCCTCCAAATTAGTGAGGACTACATCCAGGATGGTGTCCAGCCTAGTAGGGGACACTAGCTAGTTGTGTAAGTAAGCAATCTTGAAGGGCATCAACCACTTTTTGACTCCTATTAGAACCTGCCACTGGTATACTCCAGTTAACATCTGGCATATTCAGGTCACCTACCACCACTATATCGTCTTTTTGTTCAATACCCCTGATCTCCTCTAGGAGCTCCTCATCTCTGCTCTCAGCCTGCCCCAGAGGCTGGTATACCATGCCTATGTGGATCCTCTCTCCCTTTGCCAAGCTGAGTAGCATCCACAGGGATTCCATGCCCTCCTTTTTGATGCTATCTACTGTGATGGCCTTTATCCCATCCTTTACATATAATGCTATCTCCTCTGCCCTCACTTCTATCCTGTCTGAAGAGGTCATAGCCTGGGACCTAATGGTCCAAGTAATTTTTCTCTAAGGCCCAAGTCTCCAGGATGACTACCAGGTCCACTTGGGAATCTGCCATCATTGCCTGCAGGTCTCTTATTTCATTCCACAGGTTTCTGGCATTGATGGCTACCCCTTTCCAGGTCTGGTACCTCTGCTGTTATTCACTGCTATTGGTTCTGCCCTTGGGCCTGCAGATGTGTGGCCCTGATAATTTCCAACCCCTTCCTATGTGATTTCTTAGATTGTGGGAGAGAAATTCCAGCTTGTGGGGGAGTGACGACTAAGATGTTATCAGAAGTGTGCTTTCTGATAGGTTCACAAACGTTAAACTTCCCCTTTCTTACTTTAAATGGTCAATGTGAATGTCAAATTTCTGCCCAAACACACTCACTCCTTCCTGCAAAAGCAGTCAATAAATATTCAACATGCTATCAGAGGCTTTATGTTTGATTCTGTTTGATGTCTGCACATGCCCATTTGTCCTTCAACTTCCCAATGACTTCTTCCTCATTGATTATCTATCATTTCCTTCAGATCTAAGAATCTATGTTCTAAATTAATTTTCTCCTTAAGTGTCCCACTATCTTCTGATAGACCTACAATCCACTGATATTCAGTACTTAGAATTCCTGGAAATAATTTTGGACTTGGAGAAAATGGAAGTGTGACTCCCTCATGGAAAGCTTTCAAAATTACCAAAATTGTATCATCCTTTCCCAAATCGCCTTCATGCACCAAACAAGAACTGCTATCTCTCCTTAGTCATCACAATTTTGCAATGGGAGTTTTTCCTCAAGGTAGCTTAATTATTGCTTATCTCCTGGAATTTATTACCCCACTTGAAATGCTTGACCAAAACATTTCCATTTATCTGGTAATGAAGTCCAATGCTCACTAAATGTGAAACAAGTTATTTTCTCACTGGAGTGGCATCGCCATGTTTTATTTTTATGAAGCTGCTAGCCACTAACTGAGAATATTTACAGATGCTACTCCCAGCTATTGCTGCAAAGCTCTTTTTAACTCTTCCTCGTAAACACCTCCCTGGCCTACAGAATTTGACTCTCAATCAAGCATATTTATCTCAGCATTATTTGAGATACTTCCTATTGTACCAGCAGCATCCACATGGGGCCACCTATGACATTTCAAGAATGTCACTTTCTTTTCTGAAAATATGGCAACAGTGCATATAATAAACAATCCCAGAGCCCCAGTACCATCTATAACAGCTTAGCTTTCCAAGCAATATAATTTTCAAGTCCTAGTTACATTTATTCCAGAGAGACCTACTTAGATTCTTATGCCTTGTCCCATTTACCTGCTAAGCCATTGTCTCATGCAGTGTCAGTAGCTCAGTAACTAGCATGCTTGCCTCTGGGGCTGGAAGATCAGAAGGTCCTAGGATCTAGCGCCACACAGGTACTTGGGGTAATACCCATAACTGTCACTGTAGTGCAGTACAAGGGGAGCACTGCACAGTTAAAGTGCTGTCCTTTCAATGAGAAATTAAAACTGATGTCCCTTTTTCCACCTCTGGTCACTGTCCAGGTGGAAGTAAAATATCCCATGGCACTTAGCGATGAAGAGTTGGAGAGTTTCTCTGGTGTCATGGTGACATTCCTATATGTATATATGTATATGTATATATATATATATATATATATGTGTGTGTGTGTGTGTGTATATATATATATTGTGTATATATATATATATATGTGTGTATATATATATGTGTGTATATATATATATATATATGTATATGTGTGTGTATATGTATGTGTATATATATATATATGTGTATATGTGTGTGTGTGTGTGTGTGTGTGTGTGTGTGTGTGTGTGTGTGTGTGTGTGTGTGTGTGTATGTATATATATATATATATATTAAAAAACTGGCAGAATCGCCTTCTCCCGAGGAGCCGGAGGTTGTGAGGCCAGTCCTGAAGCTCTCCCTGCCCGTGAAACCTGAAGCTGCTGCAATAATCACACCCCCTCCCCCGAGGAGCCTGGAGGTCATGAGGACCAGTCCCTGAAGCCCCCCCTGCCCATGAAAGCTGCTGCAAGAATTGCACCCCCCCAGAGGAGCCCGGAGGTTGCGAGGGTCAGTCCCTGAAGCCCTCTCTGCCCATGAAACCCAAAGCTGCTGCAAGAATCAGACTGCTCGGAGCCCTGAGGTCATGAGGACCAGTCCCTGAAGCCCCCCCGCCCATGAAAGCTGCTGCAAGAATCACACCCCCTTCCCCGAGGAGCCTGGAGGTCGTGAGGGCCAGTCCCTGAAGCTCTCCCTGCCCGTGAAACCTGAAGCTGCTGCAAGAATCGCACCCCCTCCCCCAAGGAGCCCGGAGGTCACGAGGACCAGTCCCTGAAGCCCCTGCCCATGAAAGCTGCTGCAAGAATTGCACCCCCTCCCAGAGGAGCCCGGAGGTCATGAGGGCCAGTCTCTGAAGTCCTCCCTGCCCGTGAAACCCGAAGCTGCTGCAAGAATCGCACCCCCCTCCCCGAGGAGCCCAGAGGTCATGAGGACCAGTCCCTGAAGCCCTTCCTGCCCGTGAAACCCGAGGCTGCTGCAAGAATCACACCCCATCCCCCGAGGAGCCTGGAGGTCGCGAGGGCCAGTCCCTGAAGCCCTCCCTGCCCGTGAAACCCGAAGCTGCTGCAAGAATTGCACCCCCTTCCCCGAGGAGCCCGGAGGTCGTGAGGGCCAGTCTCTGAAGTCCTCCCTGCCCGTGAAACCCGAAGCTGCTGCAAGAATCGCACCCCCCTCCCCTGAGGAGCCCAGAGGTCACGAGGACCAGTCCCTGAAGCCCTTCCTGCCCGTGAAACCCGAAGCTTCTGCAAGAATCACAACCCCCTCCCCCGAGGAGCCTGGAGGTCGCGAGGGCCAGTCCCTGAAGCCCTCCCTGCCTGTGAAACCCAAAGCTGCTGCAAGAATCATACTCCCCTCTCCTCCCCCAAGGAGCACGGAGGTCATGAGGGCCAGTCCCTGAAGCCCTCCCTGCCCGTGAAACCCGAAGCTGCTGCAAGAATCGCACCCCCCTCCCGAGAGGAGCCCAGAGGTTTCGAGGGCCTGTTCCTGAAGCCCTCCCTGCCCGTGAAACCCGAAGCTGCTGCAAGGTAATTACCACTCTCCTGGTTGCAATCGCGACTGTTTCTTCGTGTGGAGACCAAGCCTGGCAGAGGACTGCTGCTCGGATCCTGCTTCTGGCGCCTTTTTTCACTGACTGTTGCAAGCTCCCCTTGTAAAAGCCACCAAAAACGATTCTTTTCTGCTGCTAAGGCTGGGACAGAACAAAATTCACCCTGCACAGGCAGAACTGTTATATGTAACTGAATAGTGTTGTTTAATGTGCAAGCCCCCGTTGTAAAAGCCACCGAAAACTCAGAGTTTCTGGTGCTCAGCTGTGACAGAATTAATTCCCCCTGCACAAGCTGTACTGTGTGAATGATAATTTTTTTTTATTTGTGCAAGCTCCACAAGCAAAAGCCGACGAAAACTCGGAGTTTCTGCTGCTAAAGATTTCATTTTACCCTGCACATGTTCAACTGTGGAAGTTAAGGAAAAGTGTTTCTGTAAGGTTTAATTGTGTGCAGACCAGACGTTTTAGCACTGCGTAGCCTGATTTAAATTGTAAGAACTGTTAAAATTTGAATCTTGACTCACAACATAGCCCTAAGCTCATTCGCTGTGCAGTTTCCACTCCAGTGCCTGCCTGCCCCCAACGCTAATCCCTTCTGACATTTACCTGCCTACTTAACCATCCCTCTCTTTCTCTCTCCTGCAGAATCACACCCCCCTCTCCTGAGGAGCCCGGAGGTCACGAGGGCCAGCCCCTGAAGCCCTCCCTGCCCGTGAAACCTGAAGCTGCTGCAAGGTAATTACCACTCTCCTGGCTGCAATCGCGACCGTTTCTCCGTGTGGAGACCAAGCCTGGCAGAGGACTGCTGCTCGGATCCTACTTCTGGTGCCTTTTTTCACTGACTGTTGCAAGCTCCCCTTGTAAAAGCCGCCGAAAACTATTCTTTTCTGCTGCTAAGGCTTAGCCCCGCCCCCGCCACCACCCTTGATCGGCACTCTAATTTATAGCTAGGTTTGGTCAGGTGACTGGCTGAAATAACGTATCAGCCCACTTTTCCAGCTGCAGGTTATACAAATTCAACACTAGTGGCCGCTACTACATACCTCACATTCCCTACATATAAAATGCTATTCCTGCTAATAGCAGCCCTCCTGACTTCCAGGATCATACAGCAGGCTCAACAACCCCCAACCCCAGGCACCTAAACTATATTTCAACAACTTTTATACACATCAATTACTTATCTATGATGACTCCAAACCCTGTCCCTCTAACCTCTCCCACACAAGCCTAATTGATCCTGCTGGCTTATACACTAGCACACTCACTTTAACTTCGCACACTACACATGATCACATGATACACACTGTGCCTCAGCTCTCCCCATCCAGACCTCAACCCCCACCACCTCTGTAAGCCCCCAAACAGCCCCCACACTCTTCCCACCCTTTTAGCAAGTATCATACCCAGTCTCCCTGTCCCCACCACCAATGCTAAAAGACATACACCATACCAAACCCAACGTCACTCGTCCAAACTCTGCAGGTTAGCCCTCCTGCGGCATGCCCTGCTACTTCTCTTATTATCTGGCAATATCCACCCCAACCCGGGACCGCCCTGCACACTGGCCTCATCTAACAGCCCAAGTGGGAGCCTTCTGCTAGCTACTCTTAATATATGTAGCCTACCAAAAAAACACCCCCCCCAAGGCTGGATTGCCCAGCATGCACCTGACATCCTAGCTCTATCTGAGACTTGGCTCTCTGAAAGAATACCCAATGATGTTGTCTCCCTCAGTAATTATTCCATCTTCCGGGCTGACAGGACCAGCAAGCGAGGCGGTGGCTGTGCAATCTACGTTAAATCCTCTCTTCATGCCACTGAAGTACAAACCCCAATACCACAATATGGTGCCCAGACACTCACAGTCAAACTTAGTCTGGGTACTAAAACCCTCCACATCACTGTGGCCTATATCCCCCCCGAGCAACCAAAAACTCACATTTGATTCTATCCTCCACAGTATCTCCCACCTACCTAATACTAGTGAAGTTATCATAATGGGAGACTTTAATGTCAATTGGCTATTCCCTACCTCATCCAGCTTCAAAGACACTGCCCTGGCATATGATCTTACCCAACTCGACACCTCTCCTACCAGAAGGGACAATAGAACTGGGACCTCCACCCTTTTAGACCTCATCTTCACCAACAGGCCACGGAACCTCTCCCATGCCACAGTGCTCCCTGACTCTATCAGTGACCACTCCCCGGTGACCTGTCGGGTAAATTACCCCCTGCCCCCCCCCAAAATCACCTTGCAGAGGCGACTTAAAAGAGGAGGCTTAGAGAATCTCAAAACCCACCTATCTACCAGCAATTGGCTCCCCATTTACACCACGCAGTCTGTAGATCTGGCCTCTCTCCCACTTTATAACCACTTTCAACACGGCCTGGACATTTTCGCTCCCTCTCCAAGCAAGTAGTGAAAACCAGAACCACACCTGGATCACTCCCTCACTACTTAACCAGCTCCATCAAAGGGATAACCTATGGCATAAGGCCCTCGACTCCCAACGCACCCAGGATAGACAGCTATGCCGGGAGGCCACAACAACATATGTACCTGGGCCTCGGCGAGACAAAGCTACTTACTACCCAGCAAACCCTAACCTCCTCCTGGGGAGATGGTAAAAATTTTGGAACAATATAAAGAACTCAGTGGTAAATCCTGCTCCCCACCCCCACCCAGCTCACAATAAATGGGGATATCACCCAGGATCCTTCCTCTATTGCCAAGCCCTCAACTCTGCCTTCTCGGACCTCTCCATATACTCCCCCAAACTACTTCGCCTCTGTCCCCCCACCCTCCACCCGATACCTTGAGTAACAACAATACGATACCCTTCTCGGTTGAAAGTCATCTCTCCCCTCGAGGCAAAACACTACATTTCCAAAGCTATTGCCAATACCCAGCACAGCTAAGATTCCCTAGTTAAACTCATTTGGCTGACCCTGGATGTCACATTACCCCATCTCACTAAAATTCTCATCCTCTCTCTATGCCTAGGTCAGTTCTCCTCAACCTGGAAGAGAGCCATAATCACACCCATTCTGAAGAATGGTGACCCCACCAACACAAGCAACTATAGACCAATTTCGATACTTCCACCTCTCTCCAAGGCACTGGAGAAAATAGTTTCGGACCAGCTAACAGAACACCTAACTAAACACAACCTTCTCTGCCAGGAACAGCATGGTTTCCGGTCCAGCCACAGTACCATCACAGCTCTTACTGAGCTCACCTCATTCATCCATGAGGCCCTCGACCAAGGTTCTATAGCAGGGGTGATCTATGTGGATCTGACCAAGGCATTTGACACGGTCAGTCATGAGCTACTGCTTTGTGTCCTTCCACAACTAAATGTGGTCCCAGAGACTACTGCCTGGTTCAAGGATTACCTATCAGGCTGGTCTCAACAAGTCAGGATAAACACCACCATCTCCTCCTGCAAAACAGTTTGCTCTGGTGTCCCACAGGGGTCTATTCTCGGACCTGCACTATTCACCCTCTTTTTAAACTTTCTCCCCAAGTCATGCAGCGGTCACCTACTACTCTACGCTGATGATGCGGTAGTGTTTTGGAAACACCCACAGCTGAGCACCCTTCAACTAGCTCTACAGGGTTTCTTCAGGGAGCTAGAAACCTGGTTCACTGAACACCGCCTGATCATCAACTATCAAAAAACAAAGTCCATGATCTTTGCGCACCGTCAAAGCCCGCACAGTCAGTCGACACTCCTAATCAGAAACATACAAGGAGCCCCACTTGAACATGTTACATGTTTTAAATACCTGGGAATCTCATTAGACACCTCCCTCTCCTACCATAATCACATACAACTTCTCTCCTCCGCTGTCAACACTAGAGTGGGTATCCTCCACAGACTTAAACACTGTTTACCCACACAGGCCATGCATCTTGCAGTCTCCTCCTCATTCCTCTCCCTAGTAGACTATGGGATAGTGATATATGGCTCTGCATAACCCACCGCCCTATGTAGCATTAACACCGCTTTGAATAAAACCTGCCGCCTAGTCATCGGCAGTGACAGATTAACTCATACCTGTGAGCTCTACGCTTTGGCTGGTTGGCTAAACTTCCAAGGAAGACTAAAGTACCACTCCTGCGTCCTTGCAAAAAAGATACATCTCCAGCTGGCTCCCATCGGCCTTCTCTCTATAGTCAGCACAGCCCCCCCTCAGGCATAATACAAGACTTGCAGCAAACTCCTCATTTCTGGTTCCCCATTGTAGAACATCCCTTGGGCAAAGATCCTTCCGCTACCATGCCCCTCTTTGGCTCAACACTCTACCCGCCCATCTCTCAGACCCTTATTCTTTCCCTATTCAAAACAGGCCTCAAAGCTCAACTCCATGAGTCAGCAAAATGTGACTGCGGCTAACTCTCTGCCCTCCCCTTGTGTTTTCATACCCCCCAAATACCTGACACAGGGTCTCTCTAGATCCCAAGAATCAGCATCCTGCACGTCTCTGACAAGGGTTATCCAGAACGCTGCCTACTACTATCTCCAGTTAACTAAGATCAAGCCTGAACTGCTCTAACAGTACTGTTATGTGAATTTCTGCTTGTTTATTGCACGTATTCTGTATTTGTTTACCCTCCACCCTTTGTAACCGACGTGGAGCCTTTGCAAAAGAGTCTGTGACTCAAAGGATTGTAATTCCGATTATATCCAATAAATAAATAAATTTAGGGTTAAAGAAGAAAAAGTCAGGAAATGAGAACATTAGGGTTGACCACTAATCCCCCCCCACACACACCCCTATCCTCTACAGACTGACAGATGCCGGGGTGTGTCACTGGAGTTGCGAGGCCCAAATCTCCGCCCATTCCATGTGTAAGCAGGTTGACATGCTACAATAAAGGAGAATGGGGTGAGATTTAGGCCTTACAACTCCAATGACACACCCCAGTGTCTGTCAGTCTGTGGAGGATGGGGGTGCAGGGTGTGGGGGGTTAGGGGTCAACCCTAATGTTAGAATTTCCAACTTTTTCTGCTTTAACCCTAAATGATGCTTTAATGCAGTTTTTTGCATAGGATTTCCTTACTTTTTGAAAAAGTGTAATATAAGTAGTAAAAAACACATATTGGTGGGAGTGCAGGGCCCTTTAGGCCCCATGTTCCCACCAAGTGACCCACTGCTGCAAAACAGCATAATATAAGTAGTAAAAAACATGTATTGGTGGCATCGTGGGGCCCAAAGGGCCCAGCGCTCCCTCCAGGTTGCCAAATGGTATTGCACATTACTGCATAACAGTATACATCTGGCATAGCTGTACAGCATCCCTATATAGCAATGAACCCTTAGAACACAAATATAACAATATGTCATGAACCATGCAACCTACTAAAAAAATGTCACTGCAGGCTTACTGTGCAGTTTGCAATCTTGTTCCAGCGGCATGTAAGCCGCCTGGAGTGAAAAGACTGTATCTCACTTCGTTTCTGAGAAAATGGTGCAAAGGTGATCTAAGCTGCCAGTAGCAAAAAGTCTATATCTCACTTTGTTTCTGAGATAACGGTGCAAAGGTAATCAAAGCTGCCACTAGTGAAAAGTCTATATCTCACTTCATTTCTGCGACAACGGCGCAAAGGTGATCTAAGCCACCAGTAGTGAAAAGTCTGTATCTCGCTTCATTTCCAAGACAATGGCGCAAAGGTGATCAAAGCTGCCACTAGTGAAAAGTTTGTATCTCACTTCGTTTCTGAGATAACGGCGCAAAAGCAATCTAAGCCGCCAGTAGCAAAGTCTGTATCTCGCTTAGTTTCCAAGATAATGGCGCAAAGGTGATCTAAGCCACCAGTAGTGAAAAGTCTGTATCTCACTTCATTTCCAAGACAATGGCGCAAAGGTGATCAAAGCTGCCACTAGTGAAAAGTTTGTATCTCACTTCGTTTCTGAGATAACGGCGCAAAGGCAATCTAAGCCCCCAGTAGCAAAGTCTGTATCTCGCTTAGTTTCCAAGATAATGGCGCAAAGGTGATCTAAGCCACCAGTAGTGAAATGTCTGTATCTCGCTTTGTGTCCAAGATAATGGTTCAAAGGTGATGTAAGCAACCAGTAGCAAAAAGTCTGTGTCTTGCTTCGTTTCAGAGATAATGGTGCAAAGGTGGTCTAAGCCGCCAGTAGCGAAAAGTGTGTATCTCACTTCGTTTCCAAGATAACAAAACCAGAAAGCATGACAAAGATTGCAATGTAATCCTATGGAAAAGTGTCAGCTTCATCATGGAAAATCTCTGCAACCAATTAATTCCCCAACACCTAAACAGCATAATTCAGTTCTGTAGGGCATCCCCTCAAAACCCTGAACATTTCAAGTAAAAAGACCAAACTGTTAATGAGAGATGCAATTTTAAAGTTTTTACAACTTTAAAAATGTATAGGCCGCGAGACAGTGACTGCAACCTAAGATAATCTTCGGCCGCAAGTGGACAGCTGGTCTTCCAAATTCTGGCCATCTTGTCTTCCACAGGGCCATCTGGTCCTACAAATCTGGCTATCTGGTTGTACAGTGGTGGAGGAAGCTCACAGCCCAAAATGATCTGGCGGCTGAAGATTTTGCAGGCTCATGAATGAAAATTGTTAGCAAGCCGCGAATGAAGATTTTAAAACTTTAAAACTCTATTTTATGACAGAACCACAGGAAACCAAAGGCATGGCTCGATAGAGAGGGGGCCCCCCCTGAGCTGAACCCATTCCTCATTTACCTCAGAAGTCACTCGTGGAGTGAAATGAGTTTTTTTCCAACCGCAAACTGAAAACAAAATGGCGGCTCTCGCAGCAGATAAATTTCTGGTGGCTGAAGACTTTTCAGCTGCAAGCCTGCAAATTCTTTGACTGTGAGGAAAGACCAAATGGCCAGAACCCCATTCTTCTTTCGCAAATTATACATATAAATTTTCCCATAGGGTTATAATGGGAATTTCAGACTTTAATAACTTTTGAATGGATTAATATTTTTTCACCAAACAGGAAGTGGCATGTTTCTTGATCCAAGCACTTTCTACGTCCCAGGATTTGAACCAATAGAGCACACTGTGGCTGTGCAGCGCCACAGACAAGAAATGCGCAAAACTGGCGAAAAGTGAATTTTTTGGTGCTTTGCTGCACAAAAACCATATGTTGGACCAAAATGCAACTTAGTAAATCAAGAGATCTACCACACCAGACTGTGCATTCCAAATTTCGTGCAAATCCGTTAAATGGTTGCAAAGTTATTAATGCACAAAATTTGAGGTTTAACATTAAAGTGCCTACTCAACCCTAAATATAGGGGTGCGACCATGCCCCTATAAAATATATGTATGTATGTATGTATATATGTACTGTATATATCCCATGTAACCCAACCCCCAGGACTGACTTGGAAACAAGCTGTCACAGCCTGGTGTGCCTTTGTTGGTCAAAAATTACAAATAAATGTTATTTGTCGTGTTCTCCGGTCTTCAAATCTGGATGCAGATATCATAATGACATCACCACTACCCTACCAGGGCTTAATTAAGATTTGAAGCTTTATAACTTGAAAGTTCATGAAACAGGTCAACCTTTTTTAGTAGCTTGGGAGATTCTTTCCTGTATGCTTCAGGGCATCCATCCCCTTTAGGTGTCTTCAGACATTATTTTGACACTCACTGTCTTCAGTAGTTATGTTCACCACCACTCCTATATAGCATAAAACAATATGTAGCAGATTTCCAATTCATATGCAAAAGCTATCTCACCAATTCTCCATTATACATTAACTCACAACCTATCAGTGTTTCTTCAAGGATTAGGATGCAGCCAACCTGCTCCTTCTCTCTAAAGAAAGACTCTCACTCTACCACTCATTCAGAAGATGATACTGTATGTCCCCCTCTAATCAGGCTATATTTTACCTTATTCAGATCTTCTCCTACAGACATTTTCATGGCCTATTACAGATTTCTGCTATCCAGCGAATTCTGCTCAGCATCACTATTATTTAATGCTACCAAACATCTAAAACTATCAGGTTTAAAGAAAATATTAGTGGAATCTTATTTCTTTCATCTTCCATCATTAAAAACTGATGGAAACAAGTGTGGCACAGTTATTAAGAATTTTAGTGAATTCCAATGCATTCAATGAACTTTGTCTAATAGCAACATGTAATGCATATCTACTGTCTCAAGCACCTTCTTCCATTCCTCGACCTCTCTACCATAATATCATCATGACCATGAATTGGTATTTCTCACAGATAAGGAATCTCCTGGCATCTGTGGGACTCAATCCTGCCAACTACTTGAGCAATTCTTTTTCCATTGGAGCATCATCTACGGCATCACAGAAGAACATTCCAGCTCAAATCATCAGTACACTAGTAAAAGAGACCTCCACCTGTTTCAAAGTTACACCAGCGATCCCACAGCAGAGTTATGTAATGCAAACCTTTTTATTGCTTTAGTTCCTTGTTTTTGAGAGCCAGGTAAAATACACTGGGCATACTGTACATGTGCACATTTTCAGGCACAACCTGGGAGAGTTACAACAGCAGTTAAGGCCAAAAACAGATTTAAACTAATTGCTCTCAGACAAGTAATATACCTAGTGGGAGAGAGGGATAACTGGTTTTGCAACTCCAGATGTTTCCCACATAAGGGGTCCTCTCCTTCATGGCATGGTTGTGTCGAGAGCTCAGTTGTATCATATCCAGGGGTTCTGTTAATTTATTTTCCGTGGAAGTCTAAAACTTCCAGGAGCTCAAATCTGGAAGTCATTCCAATTTTTGGGAGGTCAAAATACTTCCAGGATCCCACTTTTAGAAGTCAGTATTCTAGGATGAACAAATGTATGCATGTTAACATGGTAAATTAGTGGCAAAATACAATTTCTTTTGGAAAAATCCATCATTTCTGACTTCCATGCCAGCTATTTTGGAAGTCATCTAATTTTTGGTTTTACATCTGGAAGTCAATGACTTCCTCCCTCTTTATTCTGGAAGTTTTTGCCTTATTTTTGAAGTCAAATACTCCCAGAATGGAGTTAACTGAAGCCCTGATCATAACCATCAGTTTCATGCATTCCAGTTTCCTTCAGCCTAAGTTTCCAACTCCTAAAGGGTTGTAATTTCAGTATCCACCAAAAGTAACACTTGGTGCAATCACTCTATATAGATTTGTGGGCTATTCAGGGAATGGAAAAGCTTTTACTTGTGGTTTGCTTTATAACACACGAAGCCCCAGAGACCAACCTCTGGCCACTGCAAAAGGGTGCAACCATAGCCCCTCTGGGCTTGTTGCTATATGTCCACCTCTGCCCCTACTTCCACTTCATTCAACACATATCCCCTATGGGAATTCTGGTTCCCTTTAGCCTAAGTTTCACTTCTACATCTCCTGAAGGGTGGGAATTTAATTATCCACCAAAAGTAAAAGTTTGCACACACACCATACAGAACTATAGGCTATTCAGTGAACTCCAATGTATTATTTGTGTGTCTGTTTTGAAATAATCTTAGTTTTCCTTTAGTAGAATCCCATGTTACTGACAGTAACTTACTGCTGCTTTTTCCCACCCAATATTCATGTTAATTACTTTTATGTTTAGTTGAGCTGAAGCTTATAATGAAGCTTTGCATGTGGGGTCTCCGCTCAATTAATGTCACAGGGTTCTGGAACTGCTAAATAACTAAAACATCAGTATTGTTCAAGGAAAAGGCTGCATTAAAAAGAAGCCCTAAATAAGAAAAAAATAACCACTTCAAAGCAAACCCTCCAAACAGTACACTGGGGGTATTAAACATATTTCACACATGACAAAATATGCAATTATATTTAGCAACAGACACATGATTTATGTTCACTTTAAAAAAACAATTCACCAGGCACCTTCATGTAAGAGGGTTACATAGTAATGCATTTCTAAATTTAGTTATAAAATGGGAAAGGAAAATCCTGCATCCTGATTGGTTGCTACCTGTGTATTAGATCTGTCTAATGCACAGCTAAAAACAAGTGCAGACAATCTGGAGGCAGCTAAAAAAACATATAAATGCTCATTTGAAATGTTGTGAGATATTAAGAATGTTAAGGACCACCATTTTTTAAGCTGAGCAAGTCACCACTAAATACTGTAGCTAAAAAGTGCCTCTACATTACCCTTTATACCTGTAGAAAACAGTTATGTTCAATGGTGATTTTTTTTTTAATTTAACACAAATTAGTCATCGACCTTCATTTCAACACCCCTGGAGCAACCCCAAACCCCGCCACTCACTCGATCGCTCGCCACTGCTGCCTCTTCACACACTTTCTCTGCTGCCTCTCGTTCAGTTTCACTTGTGTTCACTTGCGGTTCTAATATAGAAAGCCACTTGGTTGCTCCCTAGCACATTTCTTTAAATGAGCACCTACTATTATTTTTACTCCTTTTCTCTTTGATTTATTATATGCAAGCAAAGTTGCAATCGATCACTAGCTTGTCTCCCCCCCCCCCCAACTGATGGCAACTCCAGATGTCTGTTCGCTCTTTTCATGTGTACAAGCACATTCTTTTGGTCAGATAATCTCCACTATCTTGGTTCTTTTAACATGTGTCTGTGTATACCTACATTAAGAAACAAAGCGCAGAGCACACACAAGATCTTTTTTTTTTTCCATCTCACTTGACTGAGCGCTTCTCCTTTGAAAGATCACATCAGCAGTTCAGTGTGAGCTTGTTTCTTATTACTGGAACACTCCAATCAGTCAATCAATCAAAATCTTTATTTATCCAGGCGAACACCATTGAGCAGAGCTCTTACAAGATGAACCTGGTTAGAACAGGGTCGGGTAACATCCATCATAAAAACATATAAATACATGTAAATAAGTATATAAACACAAACACAATGGTGCAGTAATAGGGGAGTCAAATGATAAAAGGAAGACAAGGCAAGTCATAACAGAGGAGGATTCAAATACAAGGGGGCAGGTCCACCATTGAACCATGCAACTGTATATAAACCATGTTCTCTGTTTCGAAGTACCAGTTAGTCCATTTACCAGGGGCAGTCACTAGTACTAGCCATGAAAATGGCTTGTAGAACCACCAACTAATGGCAGATGGTGTACCAGGAGGGGTATGTAATATGTAAGCAAAGGATAAACATTGTGAGAAGTGAAGTCCCAAGGAGAGGTTGATAGAACTGATGTGGCGGGGGGGCCTACAGGGAGAGGGAAAGGGGAGTTAGGACTTTTACAGTATGATTGCGTGTAGATTGTGGATGAGTGCAGTATAGAGTTGTGAAAAGAAGGCTGGAGAAAGCGGGAAGATAGACCAGTATCAAAGGGAGGACAGAGGCATCAAGGTGTTACATGAAAGCATGATGACAGACCAGGGCCAAGGAGGAGACAAGCACTAGAAGTAATTCGTTCATGGTTAAATGGTACAGGTTAGCATGATGACAATTCATGGTCATGGAAACAATTGCACTGATAATTTCTGAGACGTGACTATAAGAGCTTGAAAGATGAGATGCTGATGGGTGACCTCAGTTTCAGTTTTTTTTTGCAATTTATTCCACAAGGACAGTGTAAAGCTTATAGCAGCCCTGCCAAAGTGAGAGTTAACGTTGGAAATCATCAGTAGGAGAGATTTGCAACTTTTCAGGGCATAATTGCCTATTGGTTTTATAGGAAGACACTCCAGCCTGTCATAAGCCAGCAGCACATCTCCAGGACACAGAAGTACAATTTTCTCACTAAAAAACATGTAATAAAACAGCAAACATGGTGACTTTTTGGGAAAAAAAGTGTGCTTATTAATGTTTTGAGCTTAATGTCAAATGGGGGAGGGGGGCTGAGGACCCATGATAACCACAGAAACAGAAAGAAAGATACAGTATGGAGACCATAGTAGTACAAAAGTCACACCAAAAAGAAAACTGTATGACAATAATACAGGCAAAAGAACTATTTTACAACAAAATACAGCAAAGATTTTAGCATTAAGGTATTTAAACATGTACATTTTCATTTTTCAGTGCTTGTAGAATAGTGGCCCATTTTATAAGCACAATAAGACACTCCACGGATGTGCATTAGACATTTCTAATGCTGGCCAGCGACTGAAGGCACTCGGCCTGCAACCTCGTGCCTCACTACGCCCCTGGCCAGGAGGTACACCCCGTCATGTCTTATTGCTTACTTAGCTGTAAAAAAAAAAAAAGGAGATAGTGTAGTAAAGCTGCACAGTTCTAAGATTACCACTTTCACTTTAATAGTTAATACTGATAAGCATCAAAACCACTGGAATACATGGTCAATGTGGCGATTTGGCCACTGCTGTCACATTTCTCTGTAATTTCTTTGTTAAGCTATTGTTAAATTCTCTACCAACTGCCACAGTCTATTTCCATTTTAATAGTGTCAGGAAGGTAGTGTAGATCAAAAGCCAGCCAGGGAAGTGGGGCTGTGCACTTGCAACTTTGGGAAAGAGCAAGAGAGACCTCTGCTGGCCTAGATATGAACAGTTGGACCTGTAAATATTAAGGCAACTAGCAATGGAAGGCCAGATTTGCAGACTGTGGAAATGGCTATATAAGCCCTCTTAAACAGAGATTCTGGGCAGAAGCTGAATTTCCTGACACCCTGAAGACTGTCAGACACACTGAAGACCACTGCAAGAAAAGCTGGGACTCTGAGACACAGCAGAGAGAAAGAGAGACTTTGCAAAACTCACTTATTTTTGGGACTCTGATTCTCTACGAAAAAGGTAGAAATTATCCAGTTAATTCACTTGTTTGTTTTGGATGTATTGTCAAACTTTTTTTTGTAGTTATCCTGTAACCAAATATCTTAATCATTTGTCTGTATGTTTGTATGGTAATTATTTAAGTAATTAGTAAAAGTTCTTGCTTTTATTTTAAAGTACTACTGCCTGGGAGCTATTGGTTGTGTGTGAGGGTTTTGGGAAGGTTTATTCAATCTGTATCACGCCTGTTTAGCATTAAGGTGCCACATGCTACCAAAACTTGAATCCTGGAAGGGAATCTGGGGCCCTAAAGTAGGGTAAAAGTACACAAGGTCTCCGGAGAGAGTCTGAGGGTTTGAATCAGGTTCCTGCACCCCTGTAGGAGAAGACACAATCAGGGTTATGAGAGCAGCCCCAAAGGTCTCATATTGCCTGAGTTTTCCTCCTAACGCAGCAACCAAGGAGTGTTCTTACATGGTTACAGACTCAAGACTGTATTTTACCAATACCCAGAGAGAGAGAGGAAGCCCTGGGCCCTCTTGGTGAGTGTTCAGTTGTGAAATCAACAAACACTCTAAAAGGACACGAGGAGGGTATTTGCTGACCCCCTGTCACAGGTTGCACTTAGGGGAGGCATTGTGAACTCAGTGGACTCTGCCCCCAGGAGTGGGTTCATGACAGCTACTTCGTGTTATGAACACTAGATCCGATATCATCCCATAAAGAACTTGGGGGTGACAGCATTACAACTTATGGGGATGGGCATGCTACATGGGTAGGGGGAGACTGGACAGGCCATTGCACAAAGCTAAATATCCCTATGAGAAACAATAAATCTGACACAAGTTGTAAGATACCTTCCTATTGTTACCCCTGATGCAACTGTGATGACCAATCTAAATATCTTGTACATATGTAACCTGTCATACCCTACCATATTCCACTACATACTGTGTACTATACCCGATCTGATCATCTGACAAAAAACCTTCAATAAAATTCATGTTTTTTAAAAGTGTAGTAATTGAAATAATGTGATCTACTGGGAATGGAACCCAGGTCCCTGGAATACTGTCCTAGTGCTCCAACCACTGAGTAACAAGCAAACATGGTTGGACCCTGGGGTTCCTGGACACACTTTTTTCTCTGGTATTGCATATCCTGCAACTAAGAACAATCAGGATGACAATTAGATGTTTGCAGTGCAGTGTAAGTTTGATGCAGTAGGAGCAATGGCTAATACTGTACCAAAAACATCTAATTGTCATCAGGTTTAAAAAAAAAATAAAAAGAATAGTTAGTACTGCTTCAGTGGAAGCTCCTCCCTCAGAAAGCTGTGAATGTATTAATGGTATATGATAATATAAGGGTTTCTCTAGCAGCTACAAGTCTCTCTAGCTTGTCATTTCTTACTTTTAAAAGACAGCTATTACAAGTAGTAGTAGCGGTAGTTTTTATTTTAAGTGCCCTTTCAGAGCTTAGAGTGCTGTGAAAGTTATTTTTTTTCATATAGCTTTTTGCCCCTCCATTGCCAGCTACATTTTACCATCGGTCTCGAGGCCAGGCAGCATCCAACCCTGTCAGTCACTCCCCCCACCATTGCACCATTGAGGATCCACATGGAGCAGGGTCCGAGAGCACCAGGTGCCATCACACATGGCAACAGAGTTACATAGAGTTTTTCTGTGTTTTTCTCCTTCCTGACATGAAGCTGTGGTGGCATGGGGGGGCACATGTTCGTGGAGGCATGCATGCACTCACAGAACCACAGTCTCCCTCCACCCTCTTGATGAAACATCAGTCCCCCAGACCTCTGCTCTGACAGTTCACCCATGTCGGTGCTCCAGGAATCTGGAAGATGTTGATTAGGGCACAGGAAATATGCCACCCTGGCATTAGTGCGGCTGGCATTACACCTCCTGGGAGTTAGAGCATCAAAGCACTGTCCCAGGAAACGGGTCTTGAGGGGATCTTTTCCCTGCATCTCCCAATGTGGGGGGCTTAACCCCCCCACACCCCCCAAAAATAAAGATAACCTCCTCCGGGGTGGGCATGCCATGAAGGGCAAAGAAACTGTGTGGATGCCCAACACGGTAAGAGTGCAGGGCAATTTAAAGTCAAGATCACCCCTGTCACTTACGCCCTTGTTGTGGCACCCACATTACGGTGCCCAAATCACAGCGCCCTGCTAACAGCACTATACCTGCTCTGACATACAACCTCCACTGGGTGTCAGCCAAGAGCAAGGAAGCTTACCTCCCCAGTCCAGGAGATAAGAGCAATGCAGCAGCTGCTTCAATCGTCTCCCAGCCCTCCCCAACCACTAACCTGCGGCAACCCAAGCTCATTCCCAAACCTGGGTCACTGGTGTAGTGTGAGGTGTGGTGTTCATCACCTCAACCCTCAGCGCCACCGGGCTGGCAAAGTTATTGACTTTTAGAAAATGGGCACAGCAAAAGCTGCATTTTGACTGACTGAAACACCCTTGCACCACGTTATTTCTTAACACCCTCTAAATAACAAGTCCTTCATGACAGCACACATCACCACATAGTATCCCTGTGCCCACGTTCCACTAGAAACCATGATAACTGAAACCGAGAGAGTGAGGACAGCCATCCCCCTGTCCTTAGACCACACACCACAGCCACAAACTGAAGAGAAAGTACAGCACTACAGTATTGTAGAAACACACATGGCCATATAACTTTAAATTCTCCCTTCTCAAATGAAAAACACATTGCACAATGAATGAAAGCTGCTGTCCCACGCTCCCCCAAACTCCAGGCAATCTATTAGCTGATCCTAGCTGAAAGCGCCTCTCCATCTACTGGAGCGTAACTCTGGAAAGTGCAGTGACTACTCCCTGGCCCGATTTCCCTGAGCCATGTAGTATGAAACTTTCAGCCCTGCTCAGCAACCAGGACAAAACAAGAACAGCAAATACACCTGTTTTTCAAGGATTACTTATATTCTGTTTTTCTTGGTGGCTCCTTGATCAACCTCCCTCGACCTTCCGTCCTCCTCGGCAACCCACTAGTGTGGCCACTCACCCTGAAACAAAACCTGGAAGCAAGAGTTCACTGAGATAAAAAATAAGTAAATGAAATGTACCAGGTCATGGATTTTAGGAGGATATGGCACTTTGTTTTATTGCCAAAATGGGGGAGGCGAATGAAAGTACAACTCAAAACGCACGCATATCAAAATACAAGCGCTTCTACTGGCAAACTGGCAAATGTACCAGTAGAGTGACTGCTTTACAAATAAGTCATTTTTCTTCTTTATTTTTAGTCTTTTTAAATTTCTTATATATATATTTTTTGCATCACAACAAATTACCCATTTTCTAAGTGCAATAATACCCAACGGGGTGGGTGTTATGGGATATAACAGACCATAACAGGGTTAGAGCCCTCTGCCTGCAGCGTCGGGCCTCATTATGCCCCTGGGCAGCCCATTATATCCCAATAATTCCCAACTTGTCGGGTATTATTACTTACTTAATGAGAATGGAGGATGGGATAACAGTACATACTGTAACAACAATTAATATGAAAATGCAGTACGTTCTGAGAGAACAGTACAGTACCAGTGGAATACAGTGAAATATATCAGGGTATCAGTTAAGCCAACATAATTGATCATCAGTTTCATGTGTTAAATCCCCTTCTCACTGCTCATCTACTGCTTTGTTTCTGCTTTGCACAACATATTGGACATATTACCTTTTGACTTCAAATGTGACCTTTATTGTCTATAACCTTGATATTGTGATCAGTCCCTGGTTTTAACTCCCTCAATGTAAGTTATTTTACTTTGTATTGTAATCTGTTCTACTGCAGATAGCTTGCTTTTTCTCATTGCTCTGTAAACTTGCATTCTTATATGAAACAGTCAGATGCTTGCCTTATTGCTCTACCTTGCAATCTCCCAGGCCACAACTGAAAACAAGCATTATAATTGTGTAGTGTATTTACCTGGTCAATAAAAGCTAAATAAACCAAAACAGTGAAAATTCGTAGCACTTGTCAGACTGATCAGCAACATTTTAAACAAAACAATGTTATTCATTTAGCCTCCTGAGCCATGCACTCACTCAAAATAATTGTTAGCAATCTACTGCTGCTCATTTCTGGAAATACTGTAGTTAGCAATACCCCATTTTGCATTGCATTTTGCTACTCTATGCCAGTTATTTATTACCTTGCATATGCTGTAATCACATATACTATACTAAAATTAATCATGAATAAATATTCCTATATTAAAACTACAGTATACAAAACTGGGGAAGGCCTGATCCAACTAGAATCTCAGCACGAAAGCATTGAGCTGAGGGTTACCCAAAAAGGACATTGGCAACAAAATTAGGTTTCAAGGAAATACAAAATCACACAAATCACCATAGTGCAAAGCATCATGGGATGCTTATGCAAATCACCATGAACATTTAACCTGTTTCTGCTTTGAGCAGGAAAATGCATGGTGCCAACGTGCCTCTCTCACAAGCTGCAAAGTCTGAGAGCAAAACACTCTTGTTTCACCCTTCTCATGACTCATCAGTGTGCCTCATCTGTATCTCACCCCAGGTGAAAAACAAATCAGCCCTTTTCTGGTTTTACGGGTTTGAGTAACTGTGGGTCCAAAATAAGAAAGCAAGCTAAAAAGTCAAGAACTTCAACACAAAAGCACTGAGGCAAAGATTACGCATAAACGGCATTGGCTATGAAGCCACATTTCAAAGAATACAAAATCACAGATACCCCCATGATATAAAGTATTATGGGATGCATATGCCAACCACCATGACATTTTAAGCTGATACTGCTTGGAAAAGGAATGTATGGTGTCAAAAAGCCTCTCACACAATCTGCAAAGGTTGAGAACAAAAGGCATAGATTTTGTACGTTTCATTTATTTATTTATTAGCTTTTGTTTAGCGGGTAATCGTGCTAGACAAGGAATGCCTATTTTCAGGTGCGACCCAGGAAATTACAAGAATATGTTTACAAGCAGAAAGATAACACTTACAACATAGTGAAATACAGGCATTAAACTGAGTGAAACAAACAAGTACAGGATGATCAGATAAGCTTATACATCAAGGTAAGAACGTACAAGCAGTAATAACAATTCTTGGTATAACAGATAGGCTTTTAAAGTGAGATATTGGGTGGTTGTCCCAGTATAAGGATAAGTGCTGAGGTGCAGGAAACCATAAGAGTAGATGGTTCCCCTATTTGTGCTTGGGGTGGGGGAGTAGGGAGTTAGGAACCAGGGAATTGGATGGAGCACACTTGGGTCCAAGCCAGGGTTAAAGGTACCAAGCAGCCTAAGGACAGTTACAGGCTGAGGCAGACTTCAGGTGCAACCAGAAGGAGCTCTTAAACATGGGATGATTGGGACTACATCTGATGGGTGCAGGCAGAGTATTCCAGAATCTAGGGGTGCCAACAGCAAAGACACGATCACCTGCCAGAGTACGACTTTTTGGGACAAGGCGGGGAGGGTAGGATGGCTGACCTGAGCTGGTATGATGGTAGAGCCAGTTGGAGGAGTTGAGACAAGGCAGGTGGGGTGGCATTATGGACAATTTTGTCTGTGAAGCAGCCCAAGACAAAGGAACGATAATTACTTGGAGACAGCCAGTGTAGGTTTTTGTATAACTCACAGTGATGGTAAGCCGAGGGGCAGCGAGGGCAAAGCGGTAGATATTATAATAGGCCACATTCCATTTTGCAAGACCAGTTTTAGTAACAATGGTAAAGGTAGCCAGCCCATAGCTGAGAGAGGGAAGAAGTCCTTTAGCAAGGGCAAGGCGAGCAGCTGCTCAGGATTCATCAATGTGCCTCATCTGTATCTCACCACAGGGGAAAAATGAACCAGCCCTTGTGTGGTCTTATGGGTTTTGGTCATGGTAGGCCCAAAATAAGAAAGCAAGCACAAAAGACAAAGAACTTCAGCATAAAAGCATTGAGGCAAAGGTTACCCAAAAAAGGATTTAGCATTATGGGGCACATGTGATTCTGTATTTCTTTGAAACCTGGGTTTGTTGCCAATGCCCTTTTTGAGTAACCTTTAAATCTATGCATTTCTGCTGAGGTTCTTTGTCTTTTAGCTTGCTTTCTTACTGTGGGCCCACCATGACACAAACCTGGAAGACCACAAAAGGTCTGGTTCATTTTTCTCCTGAGGTGAGATACAGACAAGGCACATTGAGGAATCCTGAGAAGAATCAAACAAGTGTCTGTGTCTCACGTTCTCAGATTTTGCAGATTGTGTGATAGGCTCTTTGGCACCATGCATTCCTGTTTAAAGCAGAAACAGCCTAAATTTTCATAGTGATTTGCATATAGATATCTTGATATTTTGCATGATGGGGGTATATGTGATTTTATATTTCTTTTAAACCTGACTTGGTTGCCAATGCCCTTTTTCGGTAACCCTTGTCTCAGTACTTTTGTGCTGAGGTCTTAGTCTTTTTAGTTTGTTTTCTTATTTTGGACCCCCCCATGACCCAAACCTGTAAGACCATGTAGGGGATGGTTAATTTTTCCACTTGGGTGAGATACACATGAAGCACACTGATGAGTCCTGAGAAGGATGAAACGTGTCTGTGTCTTCCATTCTCAGCCTTTGCAGATTTTGTGAGGCCTTTTGGCACCACGCATTCCTGTTTAAAACAGAACCTGCCTAAATTTTCATGGTGGTTTGCATATACATCCCATGATGCTTTGCATTATCAGTGTATGTGTGATTTTGTATTGCTTAGAAACCTGATTTGCTTGCCAGTGTCCTTTTTTGGATAACGCTTGTCTCAATGCGTTTGTGCTGAGGTTCTTTGTCTTTATCTTGCTTTCTTACTGTGGCCCACCATGACCCAAACCCGTAAGACCACAAATGGGATGATTCGTTTTTCCCCTTATGTAAGATACAGATGAGGCACACTGACGAATCTAGGGTAGGACAAAATACATGTCTTTGTCTTCTGTTCTCATCCTTTACAGATTGTGTGAGAGGCCCTTTGGCACCATGCATCCCTGCTTAAAGCAGAACCAGCCAAAATGTCCATGGTGATTTGCATATACATCCCATGATGCTTTGCATTATGGGGTATGTGAGTTTGACATTTTGTTCAGTTTTCATTTAAAGAGCTGCTAATGCCTGAGAAAACTTTGAAAAACATAATAATTAGGTATAATTCAGCTTGCATTCTATATACATTTTATAGCTTTCTCTTTCCTTTAATTTATTACTGAGGAAATTTGCATGAATACATGCTCCTTATCCCTTAAAATTAATCTGCCTCTACAGCTTACTACCTACTTCTTTATTTATTTATTGAAATCTAGGATTACAACCTTTGAGTTACAAGCTCATTTACAAAGGTTCCACGTCAGGCATACAGGAAATCAATATACACAGCACAAGTTACAGATGCAAAACACAGAGAATGCTGACGGGACATAATTACATAGACTTGATCAATTGTTGCAGCTGCTTGTTCTAATACTGAAAATTTACAATAATTGAATTAGAGGATGGAAGGTTCATTAGGCAGCACAGTAGGACTTGAATAGGAGGAAAGGGGAATAGGTAAAGGTAGTGGAGTGGGGTGGCGGTGACCTCAGGCTATGGGTCACTTTGTTAAATGGGGGGTAGGCAGGATAGGGAGATAAGGCAGAAGGTGTGGAGGAATTTGTTGGGTGGGTTGGGGAACGTGTGAAATGGAAAGAAGTGTCAGGGGTGGGAAGGGGGGTGAAAACCAGGTAGGCAGTAGAGAAGTGCTGGGTTGGGTATAATCATTATCAGCGACACAGAGTGGAGGTTAGGGGAAGCAGGTGCATACCTGTTGGTTATAAAGGTGAGATTTGAGTGATGATTTAAACTGGCTGATTACACTAAGAGTGGTTAGCGTAGGAGGGAGTAAGCTAAGCCAGAGTAGGGCTCTGTATTCAAAGGATCTCTGCCCTTGAGAGGTGCGCTGAAAGGGGACCTTGATGGAGAGATTGTTGGATGCCCTGGTAGTCCTAGTAGGCTCAGTCAGGTGAAGGAGGGAACAGCTTCCTGGTGGTAATAGGCCTAGGGTTGATTTTTTGGCTAGTAGACAGACTTGGTAGTGGGTCCTACTGCAAATCATAATCCTGTGTTGTTGCATCACAAGCTGTTGCTATCAGAGTAACTATAATATCACAAGCAGTGCATTGTGACCTCAGGTAGGAAGAAAGCAGTAAGAACAGATGAACTCTTTTAGAACAAAGATTCCGATTTCATCAAAATGACATTAACAATGAATAATAGGAAGGAAAAATACAAACTGATATGAAACACAAGCTGCGCTGTGTCTAAATACTATGTTTTGTTAAAGTTCTCCTGCAGGTGTCAGCTGCTCTTTAAATACTCTAGTAGAAGAGGAGAGATGGGCATTGCCAGGGAAAGAGTTTCACGGGAGAGGAGCCCCCACTGCAAATGCCCACACCCCATAGAGTTCAAGTGAGACAGAGGGGTGAGCAGTAGGCCCTGTCCCATGGACTTTGTGGTTCTACCTGTAGCATTTAGGGCAAGGAGTTTGTGGAGGTAGTGAGGGTGTAGATCATTCAGGCTTTTAAATGTCAACAAAAGCATCTTGTAGTTAATTTGATGCCAAAATGGCAGCCTGCCCAAGGTGCATAGTGATGAAGTAAAATGTTCTGACCTCTACATGGACATTAGAAGCCTTGGTGACGCATTATGAACTATTGACAGCATTAAACCTGACCACCTTGGTAATCCCTTGTAAAGCACATTGCAGTGATTCAAACTGGATGTTAAGAAAGCCTATACCAGTACATGCAGATCTTTAGGGTTGATACAGGAACACAATCTAGTAATATTTTCAAGATCATAAAAGCAGCCTCTGACTAAGGTCAATGCATGAGGCTTAAATGACAGATGTTCTTCAAAGACTACTCCCAGCCTGCAAACTTCCCTAACTGCCTCTAGCTGCACCCCATCAGGCATGTAAACAATAAGACCCAACAGGGTGTGGTGTGTTGAAGGATACCCACATACCCGGGGGCATAGGGAGGCCTGATGCCACAGGCAGAGGGCCATACAGCCCCTCGAAGTGTGGTATCCCCTAAACAACTCCTACCCTGGAGGGTCTTACTGCACTAAGAAAATATGAGAATGGGACATTTTGTTTTTGAATAATAAATACATATTTAAAAACATTGAAACAATGTTTTTACTGTAAAATATTTCTTCCACAGGTAAGTCGTCACTTGTTTGTTCATTAGGTGACATCTCTGATTCGGAGGTTGTCAACCACAGCATTCCACATTTCTCAGTCCCATGCCATGTTCATTATCTCCACTTTTAATTGAGTTCCAGTCCACACCACCATGCTGTCCATGTTGCTTGTTCTCCTCCTTCCTCTGGATGATTTTCCTTCTATCTTACCCTGTAGTATCAGTGGCAGTAGAGTCCCCACAAGATTGTCACAGTATAGCGCAGTGGTTTAAGACTCTGAGCTGCAAATCTGGAGGCCTGGGTTTGAGTCCCACAGCCCCCACTTGCATACTGTGTGACCCTGAGCAAGTCACTTAACTTTCCTGTGCTCCCAGGTCGCACCTGTAAATAAGCTTTCAGCTTAGTGTGCCACTCCTGGTTAAACAATAAAAAAAAAATTAAAAATAATAGGTCCATAAAACTGAATTTTCTTCTGGGCTACCATAGTTATAGCATGCTGTACTCTGGCCAATCGGCTTTCAAATATCAACTGCCCAAACTCTGGAATGACTTGCCTGCAGACATGAGGTGCTCCACGTACCCCAGATATCTCAACCCACTTCTCCACGTATACTTCACCGCCACTTGCACATGCTCTCAGTAACCAAATACATATCCCACATGACCTCTGGTTCCTGCTACCCGTTAGACATGCCTTACTCAGCAGCTACACTGCAGGGTCTTTATAGTTATTGATGTCTGTTCTTTATGCTGTAGATAACTGCACAAGTATGTAAATAACCTAGCGACCACAATGACAATGGTCCGCAGTCTCTGGGTGAAACTCTGTGTACTTGTAAATGCATAATGCATGCATTTTCTTCCTATGTTTCCTCTATACCCCAATTTCCCCCAGGTCGCGTCTGGAAACGAGTGGTCCTCCGCTCAGTATGCCTGCCTGGTTAAACTCTTAAATAAATAAATATCTCACTGTTTCATACTTTTTCATCTAACTAATTTGTGGTCACAGGAGGATGCTTTTCATCACTGCTATGTTGCTGCAAGAGTGGTGCTTGTAAACTTTCCAATCTGCTGTAGGAGTCACAAACTGTTAGGTTGCAAGTTTGCAGAAAGTGAGTAAAATGACACTGGATAGGACAGAGTGTGAGTAATGGCAGTTGAGAGCAAGCAGATGAGAGCAAGCTGACAGCAAAGTTAGGCGAAATGTTTTTCTTTTTACAAATGGAAAACAAGCACAGTGAGACTGAGGTAATGAGTGTGGGAGGTTCAGAGGGAGAGAACCCTTGAGGGTGCAGCGACTAGACTAGGTGGGTGCTGCAGTCAAGCATAAATAGTAAGTAAAAAAAAACACTGAAACTATGTATTGGTTTCTGAAGTGTTTTTTTTCCAGCAGTGAGGAGATAGTCAGTCTGGGAGTAGCAAGCAAGTGGGAGGTTGTAAATAAGCAAGGTGGTAATTGGTAATAGAGTGAGTTCAGGTAGAAAAAAATGGCAGCTAATTTAAAAAGTGAAAATTACAGAGCACGTGGCAATTAGTAAAAGAGCAGAGAGGTGCCAGGCCTTTATTTTTTGAGGGTGGTATAGGCACCTAAACATATGGCTTTAGAATGCCATCAGCCAATCAAGTTGCAGTATTTTTCCAATCTGTTTCCTAATGGGAGCTTAAGGTTACACCAAAGTGTCAATATCTGCCAGTCTGTGAAACCAGAAGCAACAACTCTGTCTTGTCTGGGTTAAGCACCAACCGGATGTAGATCATTCAGATCCTGATATTTAGCAAGCATTGTTCCAATAGAACCATGAATGAGCTCTTATCCAGCATAAAGGATGGGTATCAGTAGCACTGCAATGAAACTCACACTGTATCTCCTTATGTTTTCCCCACAGTGGAAACAAACACTGCAAACTACATGGGAGACAGTACTGACCCTTGTGGCACACCACAGTCCAGGGCAATTGAAAATTATCAGCAGCAAGCAAGCACAACAGACTGTTCCCTTCCTGAAAGGAATGATCAGAAACACTGGAGAACAATACCCAGTAGATCCTCTATGCATCTCCAGTCTATCTATCAAGTACAAGTGATAGACAGCATCCAAATGACAAGTTGAGGGGAATAAGGATAGATGCCTCTCCTTGATCCTTTGTTAGGATAAGATCATTGCAATATCATTTCAAACCTTGACAAGAGTTGTTCCAATGGTATAACATTGACAGAACCCTGCCTGCAATGTCTAATGTTGTTGTTCTCAAAGTGCTCTATAAGCTGCTCTGACATCACTCTCTCCACAACCTTCACCAGAACCTGATGACTGGAGACAGGCCAATAATAATTTGTGAGGTTGAGAGGCTTGAAAGCTGGCTTCTTGAGATGAGGTCTAACCACTGCCCCTTCAGAGGAACAGGGAGAAGACTCTTACTCAAGGAGGCATTGACAATTACCACAAAGACCAGGGCTAGTGCTCTAACCTCAGCTTTGATGAGCTCAGTGGGAGCAGGATCAAGACAAGGAGGGGGAAGCACTTGCTCATGATCACCTGAATAATGTTTCTCACATCCACCTGGCAGACCTTAGCCCAGGGAAAAAAGGGAGCCCTAAACATCCTCCCAGCTGTACCTCTGCCACCAACATTTCTGGCAGTGGATGAAACGTTGCCCCAGATGTTGACAACCTTGAAAAAAAAGAAGTGATTTAGTCACTCTCACCTCTCCAGAGAGGCAGGCTCTCCTGGATCCACATAGTTTTATCCTTCAACTATTACTCATACTCACTATCCTTCATCATTTCTCTTCTCATGAATTACGACAACATCAAGGAATAACTCTCCACTACAACATCCATTATGATCATGGCTTTGTAACTAGTAACCTGTCCCCCTCACCTAAGGACACACTGTCCCCACCTTTGGCCACCTGCTATGCACAAGCCTACACAAAACTCCTGCACTGCCTATCAGTGTCTCTGTTACACTCTGCAGCAGTGCTACATACTAAAAAAAAAAGAGCAACTCAATCCAGCGGCAGTTCTGCAAACTTAACCTCAAACGGTTAAAGGAACTCACTAAGGATCATCTTAATGCTATTGCTATTCTCAGGTAATGTGCACCCCGACCCTGGCCCACAATGACTGCCTTACCTGCAAACCTTGCCAAGACTGGTTCACTTAAGTTGGGCTCCATTAACATCTGCAGTTTACTGTGTAAACTAGACAGGCTCCAAGCCTGGGTCTCACAGCAAAATCCTGACTTTCTGGCCATTGTGGAAACATGGCTCTCCACGAAGATCCCTGACTCGGCAGTGGCCTTACCAGGATACACTATTTTGAGGCAGGACAGACTTACAAAACGTGGGGATGGGTGTGCCATTTACGTTAAGTAAACTCTTACTGGCTATGCACTACCTATAGACAGCCTAGGAAAAGCCACCCAGGCACTAGCCACTAATGTTCTGCTTGGTGTTCACAATAAAATTCTAACAATTGTATCTGTCTACTTACTACCTAAGGACCCTGACACAAGCTTCCATACCTTGCTGGAATACATCAGGAACTTGCCCCACAACTCTGAGACAATTATAATGGGCGACTTCAATGTTAACTGGCATGCCCCTGATGTTGGCTCATTTAAGGATGCAATCTCAGCACTCAGTCTTCTTCAGCTACTCTTGTCACCAACCAGGATCAACTACAAAATGGGTACTTGCACCCTCATTGAGTGGATCCTGTCCAACTGCCCTGATCAAATCTCTGATCTGAACATGCTCCCTGATGCCTTAAGTGACCCCTCACCCATCACCTGTCTCTAGACTAACAAATTCAAGAAACCTCCTCCCAAAACTGTTTTCACCAGGGCACTAAGGCCAGGTCACCTTAAGCACTTGAAACACCACCTCTGGGGTGTAGACTGGGCATTACTTGATACCACAAAGGATATAAATACAGCTCTTGACTACTTCGTCAGACATTTTAACGAAGCCTGTGACATCCATACCCCATGAAAAAAAATTTATGTCCATAGCACAACAAACCCATGGATATCCTTGGACATTAACAGGCAGATGAATCACAGAGACCACCTCTGGCACCATACAAGGGCCACTGGCAAACCAGCTCATATCCAAGAATACAAAGCAGCCAGCAACAAGTGCACCCGGGCTATCCATGCAGCAAAAAGAATGTATCATAGGGAGCAGCTTGCTTCTGCCTGGGGTGATGGAAAAAGTTTTTGGAACAACATAAAAAAGGCAACTGGTAAAGTCCCCAAGGCTGCTCCTACAATGCTTAGTATTACTGGAACTCCTACGCTTGACCCCCTGACCATAGCAAACATCTTCAATAACGTGTTTAAGGACCTTGGCAGTGCCCTTCCCCCAGATTTCTTCGAGGACAGTGAGGTCTCATCCAGTAGCACTGATAAACGGCCTGATGACTCGGCTCCAGCACCCCCTCCTTTCTACTTCAAAGAGGTCCCACAGTATATGGTCAAGAAATACCTTGTAAAGGTTCTAGGTAAGTCCAGGCATAGCGGAGATGCTCTAGATCTCAAACTAGTTGCACTTACCCTTGATGTTACACTGGGTCCCATCACAAAGATTATGAATCTGTCCCTTAGATTGGCACAATTCCCTATGCTCTGGAAGTCAGCCCTTGGTACACCTATCCACAAAAGTGGAGACCGTTCCCTATGCACAAACTACAAACCTATCTCTATCCTCCCACCCCTGTACAAGGCACTTGAGTGCATGGTTGCTGACCAGTTGGTTGATTATTTGGACAAATACTTGATCCAGTGCCCCAGCAGCACAAACTTAGAAAGGGACACAGCACCTCCACAGCACTGATTGAGTTCACTGGTTTCATTCACAAATCCCTGGATCAAGGTAGCTTAGTGGGCACGTCCTTCATAGACCTCAGTAAGGCCTTTGATACAGTTAACCACACTCTCCTCCTCAAACAGCTATCCTCCATTGGACTCTCTACACACACTGTCTCCTGGTTCAGAATCTATCTATCAGAACGCACACAGAGGGTGAAAATAGCCAATAATGCCTCACAACATCTACCTGCCCGATCTGGAGTTCTGCAAGGCTCCATACTGGGACCACTTCTCTTCAGCATCTTCCTTAACAGTCTCCCCTGATCATGCCAGCAACACATCCTTCTTTATGCGGATGATGCAGTGATCTTCACTAGTGAGACTGACCCTGAGCCACTAGAACATCTTCAATCTGGCTTCAAAGACATGGAGGACTGGTTCAGGAACTGGAAAGTGGTTCTGAATGATAATAAAACGAAAGTCATGCTGTTCAATGGTGCTCATAGCAAACACAGAGCCAGAGCCCTTAACATCAAGAACTCATCAGGTGACCCACTTGAACAAGTTCATCATTTTAAGTACCTAGGGATGACCCAGGATAACTCTCTGTCCTTCACACAGCATATCGATAACATTGCTAGTTCTGTAAATATCAAAATTGGGTAATTACACAGACACAAGCATTGTCTAATGCCAGAAGCCCTTAGACTAGCAATCAACAGCTCCATTCTTTCCATCATTGATTATGGATTGGTCATTTATGGCTCAGCCACCAACACTTCCCTTCGCAGAGTAGCAGTGGTGCTTAATAAAGCAGGACGTCTTCTCTCTGGAGCAACCCGCCATACACACATGTGTGAACTCAATAAACAAACAGGTTGGCTTCAGCTTACTGGAAGGATCCAATATAAAACCTGCCTGCTCACTAAGAAAGCTATTCTCGGGCTTCTTCCTCCTGGAACTACAAACCTACTTTACCCATACGGCAGCATTCAACACACTTGGAGCTCCATGAACCAACTTCTCTCTGTTCCAAGATGCCAGACCGCCCAGGGACAATGACCATTTGCATATTAATGCACTGCCAGATGATACCACAGCCCTTCCTAAACTGGTCCTTTTAAAGACTGTCTTCATCAATATCTCACATATATCAGTTCCTGCGACTGTGCCCGCTGACAATGGGATGCTGCAGTCCTTTCAACGCCTAGGGTAGCCACCCTTCTGCCTCTTTTGTCACTGCCCACCTTCTGCCCCCTCCTTTCCCCTCCTTCCCAACTCCTTCCTCCCTATCCTTACCTGTCTTAACTTTGTATTACACGTACCTAACTCCCCCAGCTTGACAAAGCCCTTGGCTGCTTATTTTTTCTCGCAGAATGCTCTCACTACCTCTCTTCTGTCCCTGCTAACACTAACTGCATCTCCTAGGTCTTTTTACCTACCCTCAACTGTACCGTTATGTAACACCAAACTTTGTTTATTTCTTTTTTATTTTGCCTGTCATAATGTTATTTTGTACTGCTTGTCACAATGTCGTGTAACAACCACCTTTGTATGTCTGTCACCCTCTCTTTAATGTGGAACCTTTGTAAAAGAGCTATTTTTTGCTCAAAGGTAATGTAATCTGAGAAATAATAAATAAATAATAAACTCAGACAAGCAACACCTATGAGTGCTACCCACTCAAAGCACCTCTAAACAGGTGACACCTCGCAACCCAGCTCACATCTAAAACAAAACACCCCCAGCCTGTCTTGGGTGGTATATCATAAAGTATCCCAGTAAGGCAACCTCAAGAAGAACAGGTCCAACAGAATCATCCTGCCAAGTTACACTGCTTTAATAGGTGAATTGGAGATACAGTCTCTGATGATGGTGGTTTTATTCACCACTGTCCTAGCACTGAATGAAGATGTCTATACTGGGGAGTTAGTTCACCTCGACCTCCCATGATCACCTGCGTATCCTACCCAAGCCTAACAGACTTACCACGATACACTGTAAAAGCTTTCCCCCTGTGCAAAATGCTGGAAGCTTGGCACTGCTTCTGGAGGCACTCTGTGGGTTCCACCAAGCCACTTCGACAACAGAGTTGTCAAAATCCATTACAGCGACAAGCACAATGCTGACAGTCGGCATTGTACCCATCAGAAAAATACTGGATATTTTTTTCAGGGGGCTGTGCCCACCGCACCCCTCATGCAGTGAGCTCTGCACTCTGCACCCCCTGATTTTAAAATAATCAACTCTGAGTCTGAGTTGATTAGGAAAGGGGGCGAAACACCAGGTGAAGCACAGCAGGACCATTACAACAACCATGCTAAATTTGTCGCTGTAATGTTTTCGATGTTTCTTTTTTTTTATTTTAACTTTTTATTAGATTTTGCACAATTAGTACATTTATCAATGATACAGAAATATTAAGTAACAATACCTCACTACTACCACACCCACCCACCTAATCCCCCATCTTCCCAAACCACCCCACCCCACCCCACACGGCATCAGGTCACCCATGAATATCAGACAAGCTGAAGTCTAAAAAAAAAAAAAAAAAAACCTTCTGATTATGATAGGTTGGCTTAAAGAGAGTACAGACTATATAATTTACACCATACTTTTTCAAATCTGTGGAGGCAATTGTGTAGACTGGCTGTCATTCTCTCAGTGCGTAGATTTAGAAGTAATTCCTGAACCCATTCTGTATAAGATATGCAGTCGTCATCTAGCCAGTGACGCAGTACTAGCTTTTCAACCGACAATGAGATTAGGGCAATGAAAAATCTTCATTCTTTCACTTGGATGCGCCCAAGGTCACCAACTACACAGATGTCTGGGGTGAAGAGATCCTCCAATCCCAGTAATGGATCCGCTCTTTGTTGAATGAGCGACCATAAGGGAGCTATTCAGGGGCAGGCCCCAAAAAATACGTAATAGAGTGCCTTCTGCTTGATGACATTGCATGCACTGAGAGGATGACTGTCTGCCTATTTTAGCCAACTTAACTGGAGTCATATACATATTGTGAAGTATCTGAAACTGTATCAGTCTTAGCCTGTCTTGGGTAACAGAGGTGTGACGTGACTTCCATATTTTAACTCAGTCAAAGTTTGAATTAGGACATTGGGAGATCCAAAATGTAGAGACTCTGTCTACTGAAGGGAAAGCCCTTTCATACAGAGCAGCATAAATCTTGGATACTGCATGGGGTAATATAGCCAGGGCCTAAATTTTATTTATTTATTTATTTAGTTAGTTTTTGTTGACCGGGTAAGTGCATTAGGCAGATTCTGACTATTTTCAGATACGACCTGGGGGAGAGGGGAATACAGATGAAATGCCAACTGACCTTGAACCAGAGTAAGCTGCTGGAGGTATTTTTAGTGAATGAGGGAAATTTTGGCCAGGGCACTGGGGAAATTCCCCTACTCTTTTCGAGAAGTGCCATGGGATCTTTAACATCCACCATTGCATGAAGTCTCCCGCACGGGCCTATTCCAGGGGAGTCTTGGAGAATTATGCTTTCGACGTTTCGAAGGTATCAGTGTCCAAGGGGCAAAGGGTCCGAGCCACCCAGTACAACAGAACACCTGCTGGCTGCTAAAAGAGGAGTAGTCACTTGACTCTCTCCTAGTTGGAGAAAAGATGCAGCTGATGAGGCCATTGAGAGAAAAATGAGGACAAAATAGAGAAGACAGGAAATAAGTATTGCAAAAATGATCCCTCCAGGCCGAGCAACTACAGAGCTCACTTACAGTCACCTGTGCAAAAGAAGTTTGTCTCTTGTAACACTGCTCTTCATGTAGACATAGCTAATGTGACATATGGCAGTGGTAATGCAGAGAACAAGCTATCGAAGTTGTCATTACAACACTGCATGAGGAAGGCATATGGCTGAATTTGCACTGTCCATGAAAGGTACTGAACTGTGTGATCAAGTGGCACCCCCACAATACACGTAATGATAACGTATGCATGCGCGCATACACACACACACACACACGCACACACAGATAACTTCTGCTGTCTGGTCCTTTGTACAAACCACTAACACATGTACATTTACCATAGTTCTCCTGATAGAATGATCAAAGGTATTAAGATATTAACGTTAATAACACTGAAAATAAAAAGTAGGGGGTGCTACTTATGGCCAAACAGACCATAAAAATCTTCCACCAGTTACACCTGTCACATCTGCATTGCCCATGCTAATCTTAGAGACCAGGCAGATGGTAAAGGAATGAGACATTTTTAAAATGAATGTAATGCAAATAAACCAAACACTGATGCAGGGGACTTGCCAAATAAGGCACCACCCAAATTCTCTAAAAGCAGTACCAAAATATATTTAACAGGTATGAAAATGAATTTCTGACATGGTATTGTTTGTCATGGGTGCTATACTCACATGGAAGTAAATAATACTATCACACCATATATATATATATATTAGAGGCAAAAAAACTCCGTTTAATGCATTAGTTAGGGTTGTTCCACAGCGACAAAAGTGAGGAAATTCGCTGTTAGGGTTGAAAATCCTATCGAATTCACCCCCAGCACCCACACACACACACACACACACACACGCATGGGGAGGACCAAGTCAACACAACCAATGACAGACATCCAACAGCAGGTGACAGAAATAACAAACAATTGTCTAAATGTACTATGAGACATCCCCACCCACCTGACCAGGTACTGCGTGCTCAGTGGAGATCAACAGCAAAACTGAGGCCATGTACACCAAACATACACATCCCTGATTGCAGCTGCACACAAGGTACCACACTTAGTAGTTGCATGGCCTTACCTACCGATGCCCCACACCAGACCACACCACATGTGGTGGGCCACCTGAGCAAAAGAGTTCAGCAAAACCAAGGAGTTGTACAGGTATAATAGCTCTGATTATAACAAGGGTTTGAGAAATGCAGCTTTCTAATTGACTGTAAACATTGTAACAGCCTTATGTTCAGTTTGTATTAACATACGTGTGGAGCCTAACCATATGATGAACATGGTTTAACGTTGTTTAAAAAACAGTTTTATTATGATAGCAATAAGCCACTCCCAGGTATTATGTTAATGGTCAGTTTATCACTGTCTAGCGACATGTGGCACTCGGCTATACCTCTTCAACATTAAATCCTACAGGGTGATTAACAGACCATTTAACATAACTGTTGGTCATGCCTTATTGCTTAATTGTCTTTATGAGTAGATACTCTCCCTCTGCTAGGCACTGCAGCAGCTTTGCAACACAGTGTCCCACCCAGTTACACCATACACTGTCTAGTTACTGGAGAATGGCTGTGAATATGAACTCATGAAGATGAACAGTGTAACTTGGTCATTACAGTCATCGAAACCTTAGTGTGATTATAACTGACAGTCAGTGATAAAGAATAACCCCTGCAGTCCTAGTACACTTACCCCATTGTGAGTTAAATCAATACTAAAAGACATTCTGTTTATATCTACACCATACCTACTTGATTCCTGTTGCACCACAATTAACATAGTTATCACTTTGATAGCATCAGTGACAGAAGTGTGGCAAACCCAAACACTAGGCATACAGCCTGAGTATGAAACAACTGTTAAAAAAAATTACACTGTGTCCATAAGTGGCATAGATCACTCATTGCAACAATAGTAAATGTATTACTATTTGAATAAGTTAGTCATCACAGATGCAATGAGATTGTCTTTCTCAGGTACAACATACTCGAAAGTGCGTGCCTCTTGGAAAATCTATCCTATATATACATCTCCGATACAGAGTGCGTCATTGTTGGCTCAGTAGTGCTATGATATTTAGAAGTTGCTTGGCCTGATCCATGCAATTACATTGTTTCTTACAAAGAATACTTACTGCATCTTTAGTATTGAAACACACTGAAGGTCTATGTATGTACATCAGCAGTACACCTTCATCAGTAAAATGCATCTGATACTGGCGTATGCAATTTCATAGCGTTGAACAGGCAATGCTTTCCCATACGTTTACATCAGCCTCTCTATCTTGAGTAAACCGTTGCAGTAAATGTACTACTATGTAAATCACATACTAAATGCAGCACTACTTTTATCTTGAGCATGCTAGTGTCTTTCAGTTAATTTATGTACTTCTCTTAATTAATGTATACTCACTAGTGTTAAAACCTTTCTACAACTGTCATCATGCACCTTCAGCATTTATATTGACTAACGGCACAGTACCAGTTGTGGTGTGGTGTGGGGCATCATTGAGTAAGGCCATGCAACTACTAGAGGTGTAGTGCGTTGTGTGCAGCTGCAATCGAGGATGTGCGTTTGGTGTACATGGCCTCAGTTTTGCTGTTGATCTCCACTGAGCATGCAGTACCTGGTCAGGTGGGTGGGGATGTCTCGTAGTACATTTAGACAATTGTTTGTTATTTCTGTCACCTGCTGCTGGATGTCTGTCATTGGTTGTGTTGACTTGGTCCTCCCCCATACTTGCATATATATGTGTGTGTGTGTGTGTGTGGTGCTGGGGGTGAATTCGGAGTTAGGGTTTTCAACCCTAACAGCGAATTTCCTCACTTTTGTCGCTGTGGAACAACCCTAACTAATGCATTAAACCGGGTTTTTGCCTCTAATTTCCCTTCTTTTGAGAATAACGAGAAATAGTTAATGTAATCTGACAGCCGGGGCGTGGGGGTAACAGGAAAACGCGCAAACAGAAGCGCTAAGTGGCGATATGGTAGCATAGCGCAAATGACAACAGAAAGGGCGAATGCACACAGTGGCATAGACGGAACAGTCTGCCACGTGATGTATTGTCATATAGTAACATGGTGCCTGCAAACGGAAATGTCAATGGGCATGGTGATGCAAAGTGAAACAGAAAGAGAAACAGTACTATAGACACAAATGGCAAAAATAACGAAAGCATAGCGCAAATGAAAATGCAAAGGATAGCGCATAGGGCCCAGCTCCCGACGCGTAATGCAGCAGTGGGGTGCAGACCCCATGATGTCTTGTGGCATAGTAACAGGAACATCATCATAAACAAAGCGCTAACAGTAGGGCACAAAGGTAACGCAAGCGTGAATGAGAACAGAAGGGTAGCTGAACACAGTGGTGTAGACGGGAACGGTGTGCTTACGTGATGTCTTGTCACATAGTAACATGGTGCCTGCAAATGGAAATGTCAATGGGCATGGTGATGCAAAGTGAAACAGAAAGAGAAACAGTATGGTAGACACAAATGGCAAAAAATAACAGAAACGCAAGCGCAAATGAAAATGCAAACGATGACACACGTGGTGGCGTAGACGTCAACGGTAAGTGAAATGGGCATGGAACCGCAAGTGGAAAGGGCAATGGTAACAGTAATGTAAGCACACAGGCTGGTTTTCCCCAAAAGCTGAATAGAGAAAGACAGTGAGTACAAAGAATGTATGCATAATAATGGGTATCGGGAGCAGAAAATGAGGACTTGGAATACTAAATAGGTTATATGTCAGGAACCGTACGACATAGAAAAAAAATTTAAGTTCTATGATTTATGAAAGTCCTGGCTAGTTTTGTACTTCAGAATTTTTCTGACAAAAAGTCCGTATCTCGCACCGTTTCCGAGATACGGGCCCTGAAAGGCGTGGCGAACGCCGTAATGCTATCCTATGGGAAAAAAAGAGAAGTTCAGAGCACCATAACTTTGCCTCCCTGTAATATTTTTTCACCAAATCACTGAAAGGCACATCTGTGGACTGTTGGCTGTCTTCCCTCCAAATTTCAGAAAAAAAGACTAAACCGTTATTTTGCAGCAGGGTGCCAAAGGATGCCTGTAATGCATCGGGTGTCGTAATGTTATCCTATGGGAAAAACCGTCAACTTTGGAGTGTCGTAACTTTGCTGCCATGTAATATTTTTTCAATACAACACTGAAAGGCACATTTGTGGGATGTCAGCTGCGTTCCCTCCAAATTTCAGCCCAAAACTCCCAACCGTTCTTTTGCAGTGCAAGTGCCAAAGAATTGCTGTCATTTTCCCACAGACTAGAAAATTACTGTTGCAATTTGCGAAAGCTTTCGCAAACATTTGTGACACTTTCGTGAGCACGAAAGTACTTTGCGAAAGTACTTTTTCCAGAAATCTGAAAAACATATTTCTGGGGTGTTTTACCCCAAAATAAAGACATGGCTAGCATCCTCAGGGTCCGACTAGGTGAATACAAAAAAGAATTAGGTTGCTAGAGGGTCCCAAATTTAAATGCCAAGCATTTTTCTAATCACTAACTGAAAACAAAATGGCCGATTTGCAAAAGTAACAGGCCCATTTGTGAAAGTAAAAATGCATTTGCGAAAGTGTTGAACTTTTTGTTAACTTTTCCCATTGACTTATAATGGGAAATTGTTTTTTGAATAACTTTTGAACCGTTTAATATTTTTTCACCAAATCTTCAAAAGGCACATCGGGGACCCTGGCCGCACGTTCCCTGAAGATTTTGGGCCAGTCACGCAAACTGTACGACCTGTAGGCGCGACCGTAAAATTCCAGAAAAGCATAAAAGCGCGCACTGATCACGCTTAATAACTCCACAGCTGTATATTCGACCAGTACAAAACTTGGCAGATCCCAAGGCCTAT